>JAYJME010001173.1:0-17545 GCA_036873775.1 Costaria costata
TGTGTCACCGCCGACACCAGTACTGCCTCCAATGAAACCACTGCATCCTGAAATACCCACAGGAATCTACGGTCAGCGCGGCCTTGCGCTCACTGGTTGCGGTCCTCACCACAGGATCGGCCCACCGTCTTAGGTTGGTCTTGCCTGATGAACCTGGTGACGTCTTGAAATACGTCTGACTCGTCGAGCGAGAATTCTGTTTTGGCTTTCAAGGGAAGTAGGGAGGAGCGGATGGGTCGTTGAGCTACAACGCTGTTGTTGTTGTTGTCGTTGAGTTGCTGCCGTTTTATTTGTGTTGATTTTGTTGTTCTGGTTTATTGCTGGTTTATTGTTTGCTGTTGTCTGTTGGTGTGGTTGCTGTTGTTTGTTGTTGTTTATGCCCGATATGCAGGGTATCGTTGTTTGGGGGCCTTGACGCCACGCTGGCGGAAGGTTGCTGTCGTCGCCACCGCCGAGGAAGAAGGAGATCACGCACGTTTCTAACGAATCTGGGACAAGAAAGGCCGATGTGCAGGATCTCTTTGGTCTGAATGTCAAGACGGCGGAGACATTCCAGCGCTCAAACCAAAGACATCCTACACGTCTGGTTTGATTGCAGAGCCGTGAGCGACGCGCGCATTCTTGTTGTTCTTGCTTAATCGACAGGACGCCGACATCGCCACCATCGGTGGAGAAGAAGAGCGTGCGTGTTGCTGGCGGTTCCGGGATTGTGACCGATGTGCAGGACCTGTTTGGTTTGAGCGCCAAGACGATGACAACCTTATTGGCCCTCAAACCAATAGCATCCTGCACATCGAGCGCCTTCCGAGAACCGCGTAACGCACACATTATTCTTCTAAGGCGAAGGGCCGCCGTCGTCGCCATCGCAAAAAAAAGAACAAGAAGAACACGTGTTTTTCACGGCTCTGGAATCATGCCCGATATGCAGGATGGTTTTGGTTCAAGCACCAAGACGCCACTGTGGCCGATAGGAACCGCCGTCACTCCCACCGAAGACGAAGAGGAGCACGCGCGTTCATAATGCACCTGGGATAAGAAAAACTGGTGTTTCGGAATTTCCTTGGTATGAAACAAGCGCTATCCTTCACGTCGGGTTCGGTCCTGGAAACTGCGAAGGACGCACGCATTTTATATTTTCCAGCGGAGGGCCATGTTGGCGTCTAGGCGCTCAAATGAAAGATATCCTAACACATCGGGCGTGATTCCGGAACCGGGGTGCAGTTTTTTCTTTTCGTTTTGGTCGGTGGGCCGCCGACGCTATTGCAGCCGCCGCCACCGGCGAAGAAGAATAAGAACGCGTTCTCACGGTTCCCGGATCAATCAAGCCCGATTATTTGAATTATATATTTTGTTCGTTCAAGCGCCATAAATCCGTCTGCGAGAAAACCACCGGCGCGGTGGACAACGAAGGTGTGTAGCCAAACACGACAGGTTGGCCACCACCGCTGTAACGGGGCGGGCGCCTGCTTTGTTGGTTTGTGATCGCTTCAGCATTAATTATCAAATTTATACCTGGTACTCAATAACG
The DNA here is from genome assembly GCA_036873775.1 of Costaria costata. Classification (NCBI taxonomy): domain Eukaryota; class Phaeophyceae; order Laminariales; family Agaraceae; genus Costaria; species Costaria costata. The sequence goes on from JAYJME010001173.1 coordinate 1,529, forward strand.
AGAGAATCACAACAGCAGTGCCGCCGGGACATGTGGCCCCAAATAGAAACGTTTGGAGTACGTATTGAATATACGGCACATTGTTTTCGCGCTTCGCACTGTCCTGCGGCTCCGCCACGGTCATCCTGGATATAGTGATGTTTTGTTACTCTTGAGTGTGCGGATTAAATACGGCACGAGGCGGCGCTTCTCCGACATCTGGTCGTCGCGTTGCCTTAGACCAACAGCACTATTCCCCAGGCCTTCAGAAACTCGGCAGCAAATAGTTATTATTAATAGTGCGTCATGTCTGTAAGCGTTTTTTTAGTCCGTCCATGAGCCGCGGTGCCCGGAACAACGCGCCAAAAAGAGAGGAAAGGGTATCTCATAAGAGAATGCGGTGACATTTCGGTCGTCTGTATCCTCGAGCCGCTGGCAACGGCTCTTTTTGGACGTCATTTGCAGTAAGCATGGAGCTTCGTTGTTGCGACATTTTGACGCCGACAATTTCTTTTGCTCGACAGCATCGGCTAACCAAAAGGGTGTTGGTATTAATCGGGGAGTCGACCTTACCTACAGCACGATGCATTTTGTTTTTGTGATGCATTATCTCTGTGTCGTTGCTTGTGACCACAGAGCGTGTTTCTCCTAGGGTGAAGAATCAGCACGGACAATGGGTGCGCTGGATGTCGACGAGTAGAAGAACGGTTTAATGTGAAGAACACACACACATACTCATCCTGAAATTCCTGACAACCACATTCTTAACACTATACTTGTACCCCGGGTATGACATTCAACTGTTGTATCCACGACTGCTGTTATTAATGGTACCAGTTTGTGGTGGATTTGTTTTTTTTTCTTCCCATTGTTTATTTTTTTCACTCGTTTTTCTCGTTTTCCCTCCCTATTCGTAAGTCAGATCCGGGGTCACTAAGCAGGCTCTTTCCCCTCCTCCCCACTCAGGTCCGCGCTTTGATTTTTATCGCGAATAGAGTTCAGCACTTTCTTCCCTCGTCGACTTGGGTCGCATAATACCCGTATACCGACTCTGTATCATTTGACGGTGCATTATAACACCCCCAACTTTGGACGAGTTTGTCTATGCTGATTTTGTCCACCACCTGTAGCGACGCGTCACCGAGAGACGAGTCTATCTACGGAAATTCTCGACGAGATCTTCCCAAAGCCGGTCATTTTTGTTGTTTTTGAGCCCACCTGCTTTTGGATGAATTCGGCCCTGAAAAGATGAAAACCACTCCATGATTGTAATTTGTTAACCGTGGCCGTGGTATGATATTTTTTCCCCAACATACTCGTATTCTGTTTCCCCCTTCTGTGTGCATTTGTTTGGTTCGTGCTCGGGGGTATCTCTGTTGTTTTACGCTATTGCTCGCGAGCTGTGGCTCTACTTTTCGGGTGGAATGTTCGGTCCTCTTGATCTTGATTTTGTTTTCATTCCTTTTCGCTTTTCGTGTTATTTGTTTCTATCATTTTTCTTAGTTTTTCTTTTCTTTTCCATTCTTTTCTTTTAGACTTATCTGGCGTAGGAATTGCTGTTGTGCCTGTCGTACCCACTACGCTGGCATGACAGAGTGCGTGGTACGATGCATTTTTTTTTTTGTACTGCATTATTTTTGTGTCGTTGCTTGTGACCACAGAGCGTGTTTCTCCTAGGGTGAAGAATCAGCACGGACAATGGATGCGCTGGATGTCGACGAGTAGAAGAACGGTTTAATGTGAAGAACACACACACACACCACGTCACACAACGCCCAGCCTACAAACACCAGCGAGCCTAGACGAGAGTGACAGCTTCCATCATCGCGTGGCGCCGCCGACAGCCTCTTATTTAGTTTGGAGGAGAAGGTATGGAAGCTATCACTCTCAGGGTCTCGGGGGTGGGCAGAGAGAGACCCAAGACGCCACTCGCGAGAACAGAAACGGCGATCGCAGCCATCGAAATCTTGGACGTATCATCTCTTTTTTACTCGATTACTCGGTTTTTGTGAGGGTTGGCCCGTCGAGATGGCTGAAAATTTGATATTGCGGCCGCCATGATTTGTTTTGAGGCGCCCCCGCCGGGGTAGGATGTGTATTATATGTGGGCGTGGGCGTGGCTGCCACTCTGGTCGCCTTTCGTTGAGGTTGGGATTTTATCGCCTCGGTAGTGTTAATCGACAAAGCCGAAACAGCCGACGGACTACCTCGGAGACAGTGGCCCAGTGTGAACATGCGATGTCGAGTTGGATCAACTCCTTAAATTGATTTCGATTGCATGCAGAACAACTTCACAAATGCTTCTTCGAGATTTCAATTGAATCGAGATGCCCTGCCCTCGAAATGAAAATGCCTTCTGGTAAATGTTTTTCTTACCAATCAGAACGACATTGATTTCAATTCGATTCAAACAGTTGGATTCGGTTTATTTTTTTTATTCTCGTTAAAACGGACCGTAAGGCCCTGACGCTGGCGTTACCGGTGAAAATGCGGCCCCAGCTACCACAAGCCTTCCAAAAGGTCAACAATACTCAGGGGGTTCCGAAGGAGACATGCTTCTTGGGTTCATTTTGTTTCGAAAGGGCGCAATTTCCAGGGACTTCAGCCTGTAACAGGACTCCCACAAACGTTGGAACAATTGAATACGTACGACCAACATTCGGTCGTATTATGTGTATCGTATAATATACTTGTTATGCTGAAAATAGATTATTCGTGGCAACCACGGTAGTTCAGTAATACATGTTTTCACACGAATGTCTAAATGTGCACTCTATCGTGTTCCATGATACCCTGTCGACCTTTCGCCGAACGGGGCAAGTTTAAATTTCCTCAGATATTTGGCATTTATTGTGACCCGAATATCCCAACTAAAACACATTGGCAATTTTTTAGCAAATTTCTCCATTGAACGGCGTGAAGGTTCGATGCTATATCAATTTCGGGAATTTTGTCTTGAATCAGTTCGTACTTTGTTTGTTTTCGTGCTTTCCCTCTACACGAACGTTTTGTTTACCTCAGGCGCGAGGCCCAACTGACTTCATTTTGGCCAGCCATGTATACCCTGGATCACGAGTGATTGAGTCCAGAAGGCACGGCGTCCGACTGACGGTACAGGACGACAGCCTGGACAGCGCCATTGGTCCGATCATAATTCAAGAATTGGCTCAGGTGGTCAAATGCAAAACCGACGGCAAGGGCTACCTCATGACCACAGCTGTCGATTGTCAGCCGTCGGGAATCAAGTTTCCTCGGAAGCCCCTCTTGGTCGATTTCGGGGTAAATGGTACTTCCACAGCCGAAATGCCCGAAAGGTTTCAGGTGTGCAGTTTCGTGGAATATGGCAAATCAACTGAACGCCATAACGACTCACGCGCTACTTCATGTCTGGTGTTGGCAATATTCTTAACCTTGTTGTTTTTGGCACATGGATGGCCAAAACCGTAGTAGCTGCGTTAGCGTGTACTTGAGAATTTAGCGGGATGCTATTGTCTTCTGGAACATTGCCGTTAAGTTTCGCACCCATTGTGAAATCTGCCTTGCAGGCATCAATTACTCGTATCTGTCGTTCGTACTTATGTGATCAATTTTTAATTTCAGGTGTTGGTTCGTGAGAATCAAGCAGGGAGCTGGTTCAGAGTCGCGTCAAGCGTCCATGTGGACGAGTCGGGAGGTCACTTGTTACGTTGTGCAGTCAATGGCTTCAGCTGCTTTTCGGCTGCGGCTGTTGTCAACTCCGCCAATCCGTTCAGTACGGAGGTGTGCCAGACAGAAGGCAGGATTGGGCTGGGAAACTCGACTAACGTCAAGGCCTACTTTGTGTTTGTCCCTACCTCGTTCGACACCACCAACAAGGTTCGCGGCAGCCTCACTGCTGGAGGAAACGTTGGAGCAGCTGGAGCTACGTTCGGGGCTAACTATGGCGCGGAACACGAGCAGTTTACGACACGCCAAAGATTACCACCTGCCGCCACTCCCAGTGAATTCATTATTTTACCGGGCGGGTCACTTGAATTTTCACCGCCTACCGGTAAATCAGGCGGACACCTTGTGGTAGCAATGCTCCCCGCACAGCCACGATTGTCCCCATCCGGGCGGTTTGGCGACTACTATTCCCAATTTCCCGTACGCGAAGGAACTACGACGATCGTCCTTCCGGGATGTCTGGAGGGTGGGAGGCTAGACAGAGCAGATGTCGCCCCCGGAGAAAAGCTCGTAAACGCCGTCGTGGCTATGGCAGGGTTGAGGCCTGTCGGTAGCGATTCCTTTACCGTAGCATCATCACCACAAAGCATAATCGGCGGGGTGACCGCATCACCTGCACCTGCCCTGGCACCTTCTACTTCCGTTACAACCACGGTACCTGCTACTTCGCACAGTCTGAGCGGCACCTGGAGGACCTTCTGCTCAATCAGCTAGCGGCAATCACATATACGCTCCCTCTAGCACTCGAAGTTGAGGTCTCCACCCAGAAGGAAACATTGTGTCCGTGTCGCTACTTTGTATGGTATTTCATAGCCGTTGCCCCTGCGTTGCCGTATTACCTAGCTGTTTAACACCTGGTGATCGCGCGATAAGTAGAAACTAAGCTATCTTCATTTTTTCAAATAAGATACATGCACGGCTACTGTATTTCATTGGTGCTTTGGGTCCGTACACCCCGTATGCATATTCTCTGTAAATAGTGGAAACAGTGCCGCTACAATAGCATGGTGCCTCCCAGCTGCACGCAATTCGTGGACGAAGGTGCTAGTAAATTGAGGTAGGTCGGAAACACCAGAGCGCATAGAAGACCGAGTGGGATATAGGATTTGTTTGCGGTTCAATTGCGGCAGCGGACCGACCAGACTCGTGCTCTCTTCAGTCGGTTCCACCTCTTGGACGGAAGTGGTTAAGGTTGTATGCGGATTAACATGGCAAAAATATTTGCATAAATGATTCAACGCACGGGAAACAAATGCCGAGGCACAGGCACGGATGGCTGACTTCGATCATACCGCTGTACGCGATGGTTGTCCCCCATTTTGTTATGGATGGTTGTGTTTAGGGTTGGGTGTGGTACTGGTGATCGACGAAGTTTCTTCATGGCAGCGATATATAGTTAAAGTACGGAGTTCATAGGGCTATTGCGGTACGGAGTTTTTTCGCAAGGTATTGGTTACCCCGTGTTCAAAATTTAGTAGCTTCGCCAGTCACACGTTTTCGTGAGATTGTCCGTAGTGTTGGTGCCCGTCCGCTCATAGACGGTACTTACGCGGGAAACGTTGCCGCCCGTCCCGACGCACGGTATTGTAGGTTTTGCACTTTGCCTTTTGTAACAACAAACCTTTTCACAAAACTCTCTACTTCTCAACGGAGGCATCTATTTATCTACAATGAGTTAGAGTATACTCTAAACGCAACATGATGGTCATTCTACGATAGCCCCCTAACCTTTCTTCAACGAAATCGCCGTTTTTGAAACCATCTATCTGCCGTATGTCCTGAAATATGGTGTCTCTTGTCACCCCGACGATCATCGTTCGATAGTTCTTTGCAAACAAGAAAATATGTGAAGATATGTATTTTTATATCATCCCTGTCAATGTCGAGCAGCCAACAAAAATTCGGTAAAGAAAATGGCTGTTGGTTTGGGGGGCTATCGTAGAAGCAGTCATGACTCTGCGTGATGTTTGTTGGGCAGAGCGGACGTTTGCTCTAAAAATATTTTTTAATGGTAGCGTCCTTCTAACACCCATGAGTACATGAACTGAGTACATGAACATCTCAATACTTTATCCGATACTGGTCAATATGAGCGCCGAGCCAGATGCCACGCGGCAGCGAAACCATCGACGATGGGAAAAGGGGCGTCTGGCGTGATAAACAAGAAGGATAGCCCAACGATGTGTTGTGTGCGAGATATCTAAGAACGGGTGTATCTGGTAAGTTTTCAGTAAAGCTCGACAGCACAAAGTTGACACGGATTTCGATCGCTACATTGCCGTAACTGGTCCCGACGTTGAGCTCTAGGGCTGCGTCCGCGAATACGTACTTCGTTGGTTCAGGAAGAACAAAACAGCAGTTGGCCGCGAGACGATGATAATTTCACCCGTGCTGTCGCTCACATCGTTGGCTTCCCATGGTGATTCATCGGCAATGCCCCGTTGCTAGAAGTATGGAACATCACTAACTGTAAAGGTGGTTCGTTGGACATTTAGCTTTGCTCGAAGTTTAGAACACCACTACGCAATTCTCTGGTAAGACACCCTTCTCTCTTTGTCGAATATGCGTTCGGGCAGGATACATATTTTAAACGACGACATGATGTCGTCCTCTGTGTCCTAGGATGTAAGGCATTTGTCTGTGAAGTCCACCAACCGTCAACAACCGCAACAAGGGTGGTCACCTGAGCCCGTCGGATTCCTGGGTGAATTCAGAGACAAACACCAAACTGTCAATGGAAGAAGGCTTCTATACCGTACGGATTAGGTTAACGAAATGTGGCCCGAACACTAGTCGCTGAAGCCTCCCCAGACACACGACGGTTGTAATTGGTTGGTTGAACAAAGCCTCCAACTTCAAATGCCGCAATCACGTCGGCCATTTAACCCCTTCAATAATTTTGTGGAACCCCGACGTTAATGCCTCTGCACGAGGAAGGCCACACGGCCACTTCGACCGAACCGTTGAAATTTCTCCCGAACTCAAGATCCCAAGGCGTAGCCGGCCATTGAAACCCTTGGATTGGTTTGTTGAAGCCGCACGCATACGTCAAATGCTGTATTCAATCGGGCCATGCAGTTTGGAGAATCCGTCGCAGTAACCCCCAAACAACAAATTCGCCGGCTAACAGGGCTATACGGTTCGGATACCCGGTGTCTTGACCTAACCATCAAATAACAAAATGTTTAGCGAGGCTGGCCACCCGACTCTGATGATCAACTGGTTAATGACGCAAGAAGACGTCAAGTAGCGGCATCGAGGCCAGCCACACCGCTCCATGGACTGGCTGATAAAAAATAATGGCCAAACACCAAAGCGCTCAAGTGAGGCCGGTGACTGTACTTCGTAGATCTGCTGGTTTATCCGCTCGTCGAACACTAGTTGCTTGATGCAGGCCATATAATCCTGGCGATTACCATATTTACGGTAGTTCCGAATTCTAGCTACCGAAGCATAGTAGGCCACAACACCTCTTGGATGAGGATTGGAGAAAGCGAATACAAGCGCTAAATTCATCAACGACGCCGGCCAAACAACTCCTTGGGCTGGCTGGTTAAAGTGGCTACATAACGTTTGAGTTAGAACCCTATGGACAGTTAAAAAAACACAGGACCCTAACGACAAGTGCTGCAGCGAAATTGTCCGCACGGCGTTGTGGAATTGTGGGCAAAAAACATGACTGGCGTCTGATTCTTGAAGGAGGCCGGCCAAACGAGGGCACTACTGTAACTCAACCGCTGAAAAAAGACAAGAACACGGTGTTGCCCAGGGAATCAGGACACCAGGCAAAAAACACGCCGCGCGGGGCTCCTTCGAAAGTAGAACCCGCATTCACCCTCACTCCAGGAAATTACGCTGTTCGTGCCATTATGCACGCCTCAAAAACACACGGCAGGGGTGAGTCCTACATTCTAGAACCCACCATCAATATCGGAACACGTGAAGAACGATTATTTGTTTCCAGTTGCAGCCTTCCCTCCGGTTTCCATTGCGAGTCTGTGATACTGTGGCCTGGCCATCTTGGGTAATATTTCAAGATAGGGAAATCCTCTTCTTTTCGATACTCCAGTTCAGATCACCTACGCCGAACACTGAGGGACGCGTATTTGAAGTCCTCCCTGGTCCATTCGGTGGCACTCTCATTTTGCCTCCAAAGACAGCTTTGGGCAGTAATAATGACGATATCAAGCGAAGAACCTCAAGGCGTAGAAACAACGCCCATCACGCAGATCCTTGGCCTGGACCGAACTCTAACCTCCGAGTTGTGTATTGTGCGAGCACGGAAATGCTTTCATCTCCAGCTGCAAACACGATTATTGCAATTGTTAAATTTTTCCATCCTGATTCTTATCCTTGCCCTTCTCTTTGAGCCTCCCCCCGAAGTTGTAACTCAGATCTGGCTTTACAAAGCAGGCCATCCTGTCGCCTCTCCACTAGAGTTCGCGACAGTAGTTAAGAACGCCTATTTTGGCTAAGGCTCGCGGATTATTGTTACCTCAACGTTAACCGTGGACTCTTGAAGGCTATTATATAGGATTTAGAGTGGCGTTGCTCGATGATCACAAAAACTTAGCTGTAGATTATGAAACTCCTGAAAAATTCAGCCTGATTTTCTTAGCTCCCAAATTCTTGACACAAGTCGGTTCAATCTTCATTTTGGCGAGGGTTCTTCATTTAAAACCGCTTGTCGATTGCCGCATAATTTTGAAAAGTCGCACTCTCGTAATAGCATAGTTAAAAGTGTAAGAAAAATCCGTTTGATGGACTCGAACCCTCAAAAACAACAGTATTAGTCTCGTGGTCTCGCCATTTCACTGCAGGCAGGCGCCGACCTGCCAAGTCTAACCCCGATCAACAACCTGTTCATACAGCATTCGTAGCTACCCCAACTTGACCTGGTATACGATTCCGGTCTAAAAAATAAAAGCACAACAATGTAACAGGATAATGTAGGCTGCACAGATAAATAAACCACCTCTAAAAAAGAAAACAGCAGGAAACCCTTTTTATGGTCCTCGACAAAATGGAAAACGTCACCTAAGGGATCAAAAAAACAATATGGCCACCGGGTTTGTGACCCTAATTGACAATGCGAGGGCTACACGCTTTCTGGTAACAGGTCGGTAGAGTAAAAATATATAAAACGTTAACTTGAGAATTTCCCGACGTATTTTCCACGTCTGTTACTGTTCAACCACTCCAGACATTAATGTAAGGACCATTTAGTAACATCTTCGTACCGAAACGGTACTACTATTTCCAGCCACACTGCTAGAAGAGCGGCCGTGGGATTTATCTTCGTCGAGGGCGGAATTTAGCAGCCTAACTTTACAACGTCGGCACAAACGACTTAAAACGTAGCCGGGGTGGGAAATATTTGGAGCGATGAGCGAATGACTGCGTGGTCAGCGGGTGCTTGTCACGGATCGGCCGTGGCGACTAATCGACGGTTTGGAGTTCCTTGGAAGCTCCAAACACGTACAAATGGATAAAACCTGCGCTTGATAGAACCAGTTTTGGCCCAAATGTCCTAAAGGGACTGCAGAGTTGTTCGGTGCCTTTCCTGCTACCACGGACTCGATTGTGGCCATACGTTTACGGGACAACAACAACGACAACAATGACATCAATAACAACAACAAGGACAATCACAACAGCATCAATAACCCCCGGAGATGGGTGAACGGGGAGACAAAACTTAATTCAGAAAAAAAACAGTTCAAAAGGCGCACTCAGCCTTAATTTGGAGTGACGGGACCCTTGAAGCACCATGGGAGGACGACAAACGATGCCCATCCCTACTACCATAAAATCGTACAGTCAGGACCAGGCTATCCTCCACTGGACCGAGATACTTGCAATGGGAAGGTTGTTATCCGCAGAGTGCCCAGCTTGCAACCTTCCTACAACCCACCACCTTGCACGCCGCTTTAAAGTTGATCACTGGACCGTCTACACTATCGCTCTTATGGTCTGAGCATGCAGTCGCCGCACCATTAGCCAATACCCCCCACGACACCGGCCGCGTGCAGGAAGCATGTACGCAACGTTTACTAGTTACATCGATCATGCCTTTCCCGGCATGATTGCTGGAGTAGATCGTCCTTTCACTGCCTTCCACATTGAAGGAAGGAAAGTTCACGCAAGTGACATATAGGCAGCATTTGCTGGTGACGTTGATCATGCCGTCATCAGCATGCTGCTCGCAGTACATCGGCGTCTTGATGAGGTTGAAGTTAAAGGAAGGTTGTCTGGTGGAGGAATCATGTGATCAACGCTTGCTGCGGACGTTGATCATACCGGCCCCAGCATGCTGCTTGCAGTAGGCTGCCGACTCGGTGCCCTTCACATTGAACGAGGGTATTCTCGTGCAAGTCGCATATGAGCAACGCCTACTGGTGACGTTCACCATGCCATCTTCTGCATGCTGCATGCAATGCGTCGCCGGCTTTCTACCCTCGACATTGAAGTAAGGTGTATTTGTGGATGGCCCGTGCGAACAGCGCTTGCGGCGGACGTCGACAATTTTCTCCTTATCGTGTTTGCTGCAGTAAACCCCAACTTTGATGCCGTTCACCTTCAAGTTAGGTTTTGTCGTCCAGTTCGCAGGTAAGCAGCGCTTGCTGCTTACGTCGACCATGCTTTCTTCGGCATGGTGTCCGCAATAGGCCGTGGTCTTGCTGCATGCGAAATTGAAAGACGGAAACATCGTGCAGGAAATGTAATGTGTAAGCAACGCCTACTGCGGACAACCATGCCATCCTCAGCATGCTGCTTGCATTTCATCGATGTCTTTCTGCCTTCGAAGTTGTAAAAAGGCGCCGTTGGGCAGCAGGCAGGTGAGCAACGGCTGTGGCGGACGATGACCATGCCGTCCTCAGCATGCCGCTTGCAATACCTCGGTGTGTTGCTGCCTTCGGAGTTGAACGAGGGCTGGGCCAGGCAGGTGCCGTGTGAGCAACGGTTTATGTAGATATCGATCATGCCGTCCTCAGAATGTCGTCTACAGTACCGCGGCTTCTTGCTGCCATGGGCACTAAAATAGGCACGCTTATTGCAGGATTTGTTTGAACAGCGTCCCCTTTTCACTCTGGCTTGGGGCAGTAAAACGCCTGGCAGGGAGATAACAGATGGTGCAAAAGGAGGGACGGCGAGGGGGATGACATCGTTACCATCTCCACAGAAGTTACAGGGGTGTCGCAGACGAAAGTCAGGTATAAACAGCTATGTGCAGAGAGCGCATTGGGCTGTGCGTTAAGCGAAGTTCATGCATACAGGTCCTGCATTGCCGCGAATTCGTGTGCACTTCATCTACAACCCCATGAAGGGAGTCGATGGAGGTTTCGGTGTAAAGGTTTATGACACGAAGGCGGGTAATGTCCGATTTGGTCCAAGTATTTGCAGCATTGGATAATCGAAAGCGTGAGAGAATAGCTCAGAAAAGCGGCCGATTAATGGCTTCCCTCGCTTTTCAAAGTAGGTATAGGAGACGCATGCTACGATAGAGGTTGCACTTTGTGACTATTTTGTTTTGAAAGACGGGACTCCCTAACCTCAAATGATCGGAGTGTCATTCTTGTTCAGCAATATTGTGCTTTTTAATGCCTAGTCCATGGATTTGGTCATCGACCTACTCTTCCAGTTTACTCAAAAACAGTTTTCGGGTGTGATCCGGAGCTCCTTAGGTGAAGAGCCTCAGAAACCAAATGGTGCACCTCTATCGTAGCATGGGTCAGGACAGCGTATAACACACCCTACACAGTATAACAGACAATTACGGTATACCACACGGGTGTTCATTATTCTAGAGTCCCGCACGATCAACTGCGCTAACACCAGGGGCACGTTGTATGGAACACCGCCTGCAGTCTACCACTCGGGTGACACTTTGTCAAAAAACGAAACCCAAACGAATGTCACAGGTGGAGTGTTCCACACTGACATGTACGGTAGTATGTTCACTCTGAAAGCTATTCAGTGTCCCAGCGGGGAACTAACCAAGGAGGAGAAGTACGACGAGTATACGGTTTGGTGAAGCGACTAAAGATTTTCAGATAGAAGCATTGAGGGCTTGCCAGGAGCAGGCTGGAACAGCGTACCAAACGTTGGACCAACAGAGAGTATATCAAACTTCGGGCAGCTATTCTTGCTTCAAACTTGAGGGGAAGCAGCAACGTGGGCGGAGCCCACGCAATCGGCCTGGTTCCGTCTCTACGTGCAACGGAGCGAACAACATACTGCCTTCAGAAAGGCAAGTCACGTCAAAAGAGCGAGGGGTTGCACTTTTATCCCAAACAATTCATATTGGTGGGGAACCTTCGAAGGATCCTATCGGGCAAAACAAAAACGAGCTTTGAAGACGTTTGGAAAAACAAAAAACACTCGCCTTTACTTAGGCAATACTATTTCTGGCAACGTTTGGACCTCTAATGACTCCCTACCCAAAACGACATGTCTTCATTGCTAATACTCGAACAGTCTTACTCACACGAATTGAAGAGAGCTTTGGTAATAGGAAATCTGCAGGACTGATCCGATTCCTTTTTTAACAGATCCGATTGATTTTTCATCAAGAAAAATGAAGGTTGAACCCAAAACCAAATCCCCACAGTACCTCTGCTACCCCTGGCCCAACTTGAAAAAAAAAACGTTTCGCAGGCTGCCGACAACTAGTATAACTATTATTTCAGATTTCGCGGACAAAATCTACCAGGGCCTCAGGTTAAACTGTTCGCAGCACCCTGCACGCACACAGAAGAGCTCAAGTGCTATAAACAGGAGTTCTGGAAACCCCGGAGTTCTTGGTTCTCAGCAGTCTCGTTTCACGATGCAAACAAAAGTATGGCTGCCCTACTTGAATATCCAAGGGCCCGAAGGCCTCCTAGAGGCCACCCCGAACAAGAGGATACGATGCTCTGGCAATAGTCCAAGACCTAGTACTGGAAATATGTCATTCTCTGTTTGGAGTAATGAATTAATATTGTTATATTTTACCAGGAATAGCATGGATGCTGAAAAAACAAGCAACCACATTTGTTTCAAAGGCGGGAGCACAATATTTTGTTTGGACCGAAGGGGGCTCTTATGGGAGGAGACTCACTAAACCTTTAGACCCGGTGTGTATCTTACAATAGGGTTAGCCCATTGAATGATGCATCACCTTTGGCGTACAGCGTTCTAAGCAAAGTTTTTTTTCGGTGAGGTGTAGAGCTCCGGACTGGTGCAGGGCTGGGGATGACATCTTCAGGTGCCTACGTTTTTAGCCGATAAAATCCAATAGTTCGGAAGAGTTACGGCAGGAACTTCTAATTTGAAAGGATTAAGCTTTTCCGCCTTTTTGTTTTCGCGACATGCACCCCCTGAAGATTTATTACGCTGCGCAAAATCTGAAAAATCACTCCTACTGTGAGCGAGGTAGTAAGTCATTTGCCTGAGTGGCCCAGACGAGGTAGTGCAAACGGGGTTAGCCCACTTACTAAAGAAACAAAACAAAACCTCCGCACATGACAGGCCATAAACATGTTTGTTGCTACCCCCATCCCGCATCAGTGGCGCGTCGAGACGACCTGGTTTTGACTGTTTTTCGCCTCTGGTCTATTACACGCCGTGGAGATGGGATATTCCACATAACCTCGGGTGTTGGAAGATTCTCGCAAAACTGTTTTTAAAAAGGGGTGTAGAAGCCACACCTGCAGACAGGCCATAACTGCGGTCTTAGGCAGCAATGCCGCAGTTTTTCAAAACATGGCTACCACGAGTATGGAGGGAGCGTGTGGTCCATGAGATCATCTTCCTAGAAGAGGAATACTACCTCCTTGTTTTTCAGTTTTTCTAGAATGAACTCAAAACGTCCTAGTCGAAATGCCTCTTTGTTCTTTTTTTTTACGGTATGACGCTGGCCAAACAAACCCTAAAGCTTAAACGCCGACGGTTGTAGTGTGTAAACTGGTAGCACCTCATCCGCAGTGGTAATACCATTCCGGACGCGTGCTGCGATAGAGGTAGAACGTTTCGTCCACCTTATTTTCTGAATGGCGAGGCTCCTGAACCCGAACGTGTCGGAATGTCATTCTTTTTTTTGCAAAATTGTTGTTCGGTACACCTGGGTCGCTGGTTTGTTGATTTCGCTTTCAGTTTTCTTAAACTAAGTCTTTGAGTGAGATATAGCGCTCCTGAAGTGAGGACGTCATAAAAACAAATGGTGCACCTCTACCGTATCACGTTTTCCGGCCTATCATTGAAATCAAAGCATGCCTTGGTGTCGATTACACCCTGCAAAAAACCGACATCTACAACCCATTTTAGACAACGAGATCTGTATCGCGCTACCGACCAACTTGTAAATAAATCAAAACCGGCCATAATGGCATGCACTAGTGTATACCCATCGATGCAAGCCTCAAAGGGATCCTCGTGTCCCATGAGCACAGACACCACATACTGTATCTAATAGCTTTGCCTGGGGTTGCAGAGCGACTCAAAGGGCGGGAATACCTAACGGAATGGAAATAGAACACGGATTACATCGGGGCCATCCGAATGTTGAACGTACAATATTGTAAGTGACTGCACCCTTTCTTCAAAAGTTAAACGCGTCAATTGTAAAGGAATAAATCAAATTTTGGAAAGACATTTGCCCTGCCACAAACCGAATCGACGCTAGTGTGTTAATAAAATAACAGCTGCTGATGAAGAGACACTTCCTTCTGAATGGTACCACTGTAGCTAGGATAAGCAAAGTACTTAACACGTTGGACGTATCACGACATAGACCATCTACATCCAGGTCCGTCTTCAACAATTTTGTTGTGCAGTAACTGCACCGTTCATATCACACTCTGTAAACTTATATCCTAAATCCTGCAGATTATAACCTTCACCACCCGTCAACATAACGTAGGTCTTACAGATCGGGAATACAATTTTCATGAAATATCGAGATCATTACGTCGAAATCGATTTCCTGTCGGGTGTGTGAAATGCTTAGAGCTGCATGCTTGAACGACTTAAGTTGCCAACCAGTCACTAGTCGCACGAATAGCTAATCGATTGCCGGAGATGCCGACAGGATGATTTGTCGGCTGTCCATATCTGCAGAAACACTTGTTGAATGTGGGAAATATCGTTCTGTTTTCCGGCTGGGCCTTGACGCCGGGGAGCGCTGATTGTCCAGGGTGTCCTGCACCTGCCGTAACGGCGATTATTGATTTCAAACAAATTACCTTTGGACATGGTTCTCAGTAGTAGGGGACCGGGGATGTGCTTGAAAGGCATACGTTGTTCGAACAAGGGCTTATGTGCACTAGGTGATGTACCCTGTCCCCTGGTTAAGGTAGTTCTGCGGCGTTACTGCGTTGTTTTAGCACACGATATTCGCCATCAAGTGTGGGAACATGTCTAAAATCACCCCCTCTTGCAAAAAGGTCAGGCATATATGTTTTTAAGCGAGCTCTGAGGACAAGAGTTTTTTCTAGCTCTGGCCCCAGACTAGTTGACAAACGTTTCATTACAAACCTCTTCGTCCCGTAAACAGTGTGGGTCGACCATATTGTCAAATACGATGTATTGATATGAGATTTACCTAGGGTCCGGTAATAAAGAAAGAGTTCAACCTAATAGCTCAGAAGGCAACAGTTTCACATTTGGTGCCGTCGAGGATACCAGTTCGAATATCAATGCGAACGTCTATGTTACCGAACCACTCGCTTGTGTATCCTAACCCAAAATGTGTTCCTACTTTCCAACGAATCGGAACGATATCGGGAGAGGCACATCAGAGAAGTCCGGACATCGGTGAACCGATCTGTCCAAAAGACCGCACCGTGTCGAGGGCGAGGGTGAAACGGGGTTTTAAAGCTTACCCTGGGCTGTAAAATGTATCAATATGTGACCCCTTTAGTTCATCAGGTAACAAGGTCACAATACACTGTACTGCTTTAAATAGCAAAAACATCATCAACGTTTTTTAACAGCAACGACCACAGGTTGGCAAACATGCAACGGCATGGGCTTGTATTGCCTTCTTCTTGATTGGAGTGTGACAAATCGGGGACCTGACCTAAGACCTCAAATGCAATAGTCATACCTTGCGAAACGACAAACATATTCGCTCCACTAATCCTGCTGCTGGCCGACACTTCTCGTAGAGGGGTAGCAAGGCCAGATCTGCATGAGCAATTCGCAAGTATGTTGGGCCTTAGGCCATCGATCTGTGTGTCGTGAATCTAAGTGTCTTAGACGCATGCTACGATAGAGGTTGCACTTTTTGGCTTTTTTGTTTCTGAATAACGGGGCTTCTTAACCCAAAATCGTCCGAATGTCATTCTTGTTTAG
>JAYJME010001174.1:0-17540 GCA_036873775.1 Costaria costata
ACAGACAGACAGACAGACAGACAGACAGACAGACAGACAGACAGACAGACGTGTTTTCAGGATTTAATAATAAGGATGGTTCATGTCGTGCCCCGTGCCCCCCTCCTATACCGTCGCGGCAACAGCTGCGGGGCGGTTCATAGTGGCTTAATGGCGTTGCACCCTTAGTTTTTCTATTTGTGGCAAGGAAGGTAAGCACTTCTGCTAGGCTCATGGTGAGTGTGATCGTGTGTAGCGAATCTGTCGCCAGGATCCCGACAATCGTCAAATTGGTGACAGCTACGAATCATACTCGTAGGATGTCATACGTACGTACCTGGTACTGGTACGATATACCGGTACCTGGTATTTTAGACTATAGAGGTATCTCACAACCGCTTGACACAATCCCTACGAGTACTTGTACCTGGTGCGAGTCACCTTATGTACGTACCCACATATGACACCTATGTACATACGAGTACGTACTTACAAACAGAGGCGGGTCGCTTTATTCAGGAGATCTCGAAAGAGGCGGCAGAGCTCCCCCCCCCGATCCCTGGTTCTTCTTCCGGTTCACGTTCATCAGAGTGCACGTCGGATGGATCATCCTTGATGTCTGATGTGTCAAGCCTCGACATGTCTATGTACACCGTTTCACGACCTTGCTCTGCGCATCGAGCCGCAAGGCAGTGACGATACATCGTTTATCTCCTATAATATTCCTGCCCGACTCGAATTACGGCCACAGTGGTGGTCCAGTTGAGGCCTGGCCTGGCGTGATGTGAAACCCAGGCAACAACCCTCGCAAATCTACATCATGGGGAGCGTCCTCCCCCTGCGGTGCACGATATGTTATACCAGAGTTGGCACCACGCTCGGGGCATGTTGCACAGATTGAGTGCAGCGGTTGAAAGAACGACGGACCGGGTTCCCAGGAGGGTCAGTTCATGCTCAAAGTGTCCGAGGTCGACTGAATAAGGCGACTTCTTGCCTTAGACTTTGAGGGAAACGCATTGTGCACACAGAATATAAAGAGGATCGCCTTACCTAAGCTTGAATTTGTGTCACGCAATCTTTGGCTACAGTGTAGGTCTGGTCGGCTTCAACAATTTCATCTTCAATAGCTTCCGTCTTTTACCGGGGTCCCGACTGTGTGCCAAGAACCCTTGCAGCCAATACTACAGTAGTATGTCCACAAAACAAGTTGGCCGTTAAAAAAACAGTCGCTGGCGCTTCCCCCCCCTTGTCACCCGTGCACATTATCCACGAGCAGTGCACCAAGCAGAACCTTCAGTTATTGTCGAAGGCCCTACACCCGGTCCGGTGCATGTTTTCGATCTACTTGTTCATCGCTGGATGCATTGTGGCCAATAACGTGCACCTGGCGCAAGGGTTTGGGCGAGGAATGACCGCGATTGGCGCATTCCTTATCATCTGCTCTCTCTGGAACTTGAGCGCGGCCACCGCCATGCAAGCCGGGGTCAAACGGCACAACAAGTGCATCATTTTGGCGGTGGGTCTTGAAATTAGAGGGGTTTATTTCGTAAGTAGGCCGGTGGGCTGATTACCTGCTTGTTTGCTCGGTGTTGAACATTTCACACCGACTGCTGAGCGAATGCCACGCGACATAATATTCCGCCGAACCTGATGTACATTACTGCTATACTCGTACCATGAGAGGATCAGCGCGA
Organism: Costaria costata; assembly: GCA_036873775.1. NCBI lineage: Eukaryota > Phaeophyceae > Laminariales > Agaraceae > Costaria > Costaria costata. Next base: position 1,674 of record JAYJME010001174.1, read on the forward strand.
GGGTGCATGCATACTGTCCGATATGACACGGTAACACGCAGGGCAACAACGTGGCTGATTTGACGAGAAACGCACAGCCCACAGGACGCCTTTGACTTGTATTTACGTGTTTACCCTCTACCGTGAGAGCTGGTCCTGACTCGTTTAGCGGTTGGTGGGCTATCCAACAGTAATTCGAAAGTACACTCGATAATTGAGCAGGGTGTTATACGAGTACGCATCAAGATATTGTTTACACTTTGTTTTCCAGCTACACCCACGTCTCCAGGAAAAAATGCTTGGAGTTAGTCTAGATTTGTTTTTTTGCAGTAGAAGAAGGGCTAGCGAGTTGCCGACGACAACGAGTTCCGATGTGCAATCACTTGCCGTAGTTGACCATTCGCCGCCATTACTCGTCATCATTTCGATCTTCTATTGGATGTCCGGCTCATTTTGCGTTCGACGGCAGGCGCTCTTCCTCGACCTTGGCCTCGTCGGCGTGCAACTGATCCTCGGCGGCACGATGTATTCGCGGACCGTTCCCGAATTCAGTGAAGCCTTACAGCTCGATTGCCTTCTCAAGGTGACCGCGGCTGTTGTTGTTACAGAAACGCTTGGTGTGCCTTCAGTGAGGCCTTTTCATCTCGATTGCCTTGGTGATTGTTACAGAAACTCTTGGTGGGCCTTCACGGTTTTTGCCGCGAATCAATGATTCTGCCGCTCAGCAGTGATGGTGTCGTCGCGTACCGTGGGTGTTGTCTGTGCGGACATTAATGGGGGCGGTGGCATCGGATCCCACACGGCACCATTGTCCTCGCTTGCCCGAAACAGCTGTGGTTTTTCGCTTCTCGAGGCGCATCCACGTTGCACTCAACCCTTTTACTTACCTCGCCAAGCGGTTTGTGAGGCTAAACTAATTGAGGAGGGTCGTCTCGGGTGACGCCTATCGGCCTAACCCCTACGCTTGCCTCGCGAGCATACATACCGAGCAGGCCTCAACTGCATAATGTTTCGAGTGAGCTTCCCACCGTGGCTCACGCAAAAGAACACGCTCGGTTGGGTCGGACCCTGGACTCGAAGGTGCCGGTGACGTACACCCTGGAAGAGTGCCTAGAGTACACGCGTTCGGACCGATACGCTGGCATGATGCTGGTGTGGAGGTCCTACAACTATTTATCCCTCGAGTACTCCAAGTACTACCAGCGGCTGGTGACGATCGAGAGAGGCGGGGTGTGTTGCGGGTTCGGTCCTCCCACTCGGTGCACGGTGAGTAAACATCTCGACATCAGTGTTCGGATGCTCACGGCTGGCATCACACACACTCACAGATTGTTTTCGCCGGGAAAAGCCCCCCATGGTTTGAGGGCACCGGGTACCGTCTCGTCGTGCGCCAGAGGTTTGCGGAGATTCGCAATGAGCCCCGCACGGCCGTCTGTGTCCAGGGTATACCTTGATGAAGACTATTTATAGCGGAAGGTTCTTTGACAATGACCGGGGTGTATCCAAGAGTTGGCAGGGTCGACATCTTTATGGGCTGGGGGCGTCTATGTTTCTTCCTGTTGTTGAAATCGACAAGCCTAACAAAACAATTGGCTATAAACTTCTTCCACCAAGTTCTGAGACCCTATCAAAATGTATAGGAACTAACTCCCTGTCGGGGCGAATATCTGCAGGATGATTCACGGGACTTCCCCAGCTGGTTCACGAAGAGCGAGGTTGGATTTTCGAACGACGAGAGATACGTGTGCGGCCGGGAGGTGAGCACGCGGCACGAACGGACGCCGCCATCGAGTGCATCGGAAGCCGCTGTGCAAACTTTTAGCGGTAGCAGAGGGTCCTCCAAGCTAACACACCCACAAAGAAACGCGGAGCTAAAATGATTGGATTAGCACACAAGGGACCAAGGTCAGAGTAGCTGAGGGTACTCTTCACTACATACTGTAGACAATCGCGGGTCGGCTTGCGCCAATTGTGCTCAAGGCTTCGGCCGTTTTCGCTGTGAGGGATCACCAATCAAACAACGAGCAAGAGTTCAGCAGAACTAAAACACTATTTTGATGGCCTCTGCTAAGTTGCCGCGTTGTGCCCTCGAAAACGATCCTTCGGTTTCATCTGAGCGCAACAATATATAAAGCCGTGGTTGGTTCGGGTGTTATCGTAACCCCAGGATGATTGGTACGAAGATAGCTACTTCTGCGAGCAGTATGTGGACGAGACAGCGGTGGTTCTCGTCATCGGCGGGTGCAAGTACGACTACCCCATGGGTGACTGCATGGACATCGACGTGGATGCAAGCGACACCATTCGAGGGTGCGCGCACGAGCTCGAAACGCACATGGCAAACAAGGTTCGTAGCTAAGGTTTGCGCAGACATCAGCCCGACCCAATGTTATGGGGAAGGAACGTTCATGCCCGTTTGCTGCGGAAAGGGCAATTAAACCGACGAGTTAAGTTCTCTTGCGCGATATTAGCCTCGATGTACGGCTATTTTCACAACTTGATGTTGAATCACAGCTCGCTGTGATTAAGGGGTGGGGATCCGTTTTCGTGCGACTTCGTCTCCGCTGAGCAAGAGAATGTTAGAGCATACACTACACGCAACAGTCCACTTGCGACCACACATTAACGAATTTCTCAGACCTGGACAGTCAGAAGTGGATGTTGACCACGCCATGCGTCCCAACAGCCGGAACCTCCTGATTTTCCTCAATTCCATACCGCGTTCCGCCTGCATAAAAAAAATGAAGGGAAGACTAGCTCCTTTACAACTGCACCAAATGTTTTTGGGGAAAACTCTTTGGAGTTAGAATTGGATCATTTTTGCGGTACGTAGCGGGAGATTCGGGACCAAAACCTCAATTGTAGGTGTTTTGGCGTGGTCTGACCCGTAGAATGACGTTCCGCACTCCTCACGGTGTACAGTGGTGGTGGCTGATTGTTAGTCGCGTGCACCCCGATCGTCTCATCGAAAAACAGATCTTCGTCCACTCCATGCTCATCCTGGGACTGTCGTCGCTTCAGTTCGCGTCGTTGCTGTCAGGGTGCTGCATGTTCTGGAAAAGAGCGCACGAAGATTCGATGCCGGATCACGTCGACAGGTGCCCCCATTGTCGTCGTAGTGGTAGAACGAACGAGAAAACTGCGCGCGACCGTTCGCTGACTCCCTGACCTACCCCGTGCTATTATTCTAGTGCTCGCCGCACGTCGTTGCTTACCTCATCTTTGTCTTTGGCCAAACTCCTCATGGTTTGTGCGTTGTTTGCCTGAACGTCACTCATGCACGGAGCGTCACAGACAAGACGCCTACACTCATTTTTCCTTAGGGGCTGTTAATCCGTTTACAACCTCAGCCACGACATTTGGGGGGCAAATTACTTGGAATTACTGTGGGATTAATTTTGACGTTGGAGACGGGTTAACCACCGCCGATTTTCTTATCCTGGCAGGCATGTTCCGTGGAATCCCTTCAAGGACAAGGGTCTCCTCGGCGAGGGTCAGGCTGCAGCAGACCAACGCGCAAGACGAAAGGGGGGCAGCTCCGCCAAGCTAGACCCACTAGGCGTGCTGATCATGGGGGAAATGCCACAAATCAACCACGGCACGATTGTGCCAATTTGATGCGGGCGCACTGGATAGCGAACCATCACGTTGCAGCGGTTCAAGCGTTGTATGGCACCCTTTCGCCCTGGGGTAGTTCGCCTCCGTTAGTTTAGGTTAGTTCTTGCAGCGGTTATGTTTTAGCTCCTTTGGTAGTTTTGTTCAGTTGTTGCATTATGAATAGTTTTAGCTTTTTTTATGGCGACAACGCCAAACACAATGATGTCACGGAGTCCGTGCCGATGAAGCCCATGGGCGGGAACTCGCCGTAGAGCGGGCGACTTTTTTTGTCCAACCTAGCTGACAGACAATTCGTGGATATTTCCCGCCCTATTCGAGTCACTTTGAGGCAATCGAGACTGCTCTCGCGGTTCATACAATTCGGGTACAACACCCGCTACCTTTGGGCTGCCGATTCCATCCAGAATATGGTAAGACTGCCCACTCTCGCAGTCACCACGGTCCTCAAACCCACAACCAAGGAAACACCAAACAATAATAAATTGATGAACAAGAGCGTAAACCGAAAAACACTACCAATATACCAGGTAGCTCAATACCAGTGTTTAAAGCGGAGTATTTATCATGGGACGACGACAGTCAAGAGTCCATAGCGTGCCAACCAAAGCGCTGCCGGGCGCTGTCCCTGTAGTCCCGAATCAGCGCTGACACGCAACGTGCGACAGCAATAATAGGCTCTTTAGAGTCAACGGTATTGCAATAACAGCTTCAGCCCATCAAATGGACTCAGCAAGCCGAATCATGCATCATAGCCACGCGTTTCCTGACCGAGAGACCTTCTCTCGTCCGGCGCTAATGCTTCCGCTGCGCTTGCTCCGCGCAGCGGGGATTTTTTGCGCAACGACAAACTCTCCGGGTACCACCCGCGGTGAGGCTGGAGGGCAGATGGGATATATTGTGGGGTAGGTTGACATGTTAGTGTCAGGAAGAACTGCCTAAACAAAAAGCTAAAGCGGGGTCTAGTCTACACAGTTCACCTACAGCTGGTTGCGATGTTTCAGCGCGACACAGGCCGTTATTGTTGACGTCCGACGATCGAAAGTCACCTGTTGGCCAAGTCGGTGCGGGCATACCATATTCGACAAACAAAATATTAGCAGGAAACAGTTCGCGGTCCCCAGCCCGCCGCGAACTGTCTATTAGCCTTAAGTTTCCGGTGGGTGGGGGCAGTGTCAAGCGAACGCCTGGCAAAGGCCGAGCCATCAGGAACGAAAAAAGGTTGATGGCCGGAACATACTAACTTCCCATTCAACACCATCAGCTGCACTCGCTGTCGCGTAACAACCCTACCAACGTATCGTGCGTGTCCCACCCACTACGTAACGCTGCACGTCGGCTATTTACGCATAGCGCACGCGTTCTGCGTCGTACCAGGTATATTTGAAGCACGGCATGATACACCAATCCAGCATACTGTCACCAAGCATATGTTTCGGGGCTTGGCGGCGAGCAGCAGCACGCTGCCTTTACTTTGTCTTTGTTGCTCGTCGATTGATGTTTAGATTGAACGAGCTTCCGCACGCCGCCTTTTCGCGAGCATCATCACTCTCAGCCATCAACGGTCAGCAAATAATCTAACAGTTTCGCTCGAGTAGCAGTTGTAAAAACGTGCTGCTGTATCATACGCGTAGCTGGTACTGTACCCGATCAAGACGGACAGCACGAACACTCTCCATCAACATGTTTTTCTCAACAGCCCCAGGAGGATTTCATCCAAAGCAAGACGATTTGCGAAGACAAGATCAGTCGACTATAAACTTCGAAGTATCCCCTCAAGCTCGGCGCAGTCAGCAGGTCAAGGTCGCTCAACGAAGTGAAACCGCAACGAACGGTCTCGAAAGGTTCCAACCGTCTTTTGCTGTCTGCAAACATGTAGATACATTGTTCGCCACCCACATCCTCGCGAGGGATGAGGACCTGTGTGATGCCTTGATGAAATCGGACCCACTGCGTGGCTACGTCTCGCCGCCCTTCGGCTTTTGAACCGAGTGTTCTGCTGTTGCTTTTGCTGCTGTTGCTGTTGCTCCTGCTGCTGCTGCCGTTGTTGTTGTTGCTGTTGCTGTTGTTGTTGTTATTGTTGTTGTTGTTGTTGCTGTTGCTGTTGCTATTTTTTCTGTTGCTATTTTTGCTGTCGCCATTTTTGCTTTTGCTATTTTTGCTGTTGCTGTTGTTTCTGTTGCGTTGTTGCGCTGCCTGCAGCTGGCGAGATGATTCGACATCGATGCGTATTATGAAGTGTAAAACAGTAGGCTGTGTTGGTTCAGGATTCCCCCGCAGTCTTTTCGTTGCCTGAAGCCAACTCCGCTTACAGGCCCAGTCGTGAGGACACATTTTAGCAACCGAGAATGAACAGACTCGCTACGTTAGAAACGAGGCTCATAACCTGCTAATATGATCGATGCGAATACTAAGAGTGCACCAGCCTTTGCAGCTTTCTGAGGGTGTGCGCAATCTTCACATTCAGTCGTGCACACAGCAGTCCCTCTCCTTGGTCGCAAACAAGGCAATCGCTGGACAGTTTACTTGGGTTTTGGGCAAAAACGGTTTCCAGAGAGGACACTTACTTGCTTTATCGGCTGGCCAGATATATGGAGATGGATACAGTAGAGTGACGCTGCACGTTACCTTTATGAAGCGCCTTCCGTTGGACGACACGAGGGTGCTTACGGCCACAGAGGCGTGAACTCAGTCACTGCTGATGTCACCCTCTTACAACCGTCCATAACCTCACCTCTGGTCGAAGATTTAGGCAAGAAGAGCGTGAGACTATGTTATCACCGTACATGCCGGCTGAAGCTATCTTCTGATCTGTGGGCCTGCAGTGGCCGTTTCCTTACCCAGCCCGGCTGTGCGGCGTAACCATACCTCCTCCCCCTCACTCAACGTTGTTAGCACTCAGAAGCGTTCGACTCTGAAGCTTTATCATAGATGTGATATTGAACATCATTCACACTTACCCGTCGCCGCTATCGAAGACGCTGAGGGGTGGTAGAACATTGGCTCCGTACCGTGCCGGTGGGGCTCATCACGAGTATCTCCCCAATATTGCTTAAGACGGCGTGCAAGGATGCATTCTCGCTGCTGATGATCAAGCTCGTCGCTCATGAACCGCTCGGATAACGACAGCAGCACTATTTACTCGAGATGTGTTCAATCTGTGTGTGGCAACACACGTTGCCCTTTTTATTGTCAATGCCGTAGTCGTGCTGCAGTGGGAGCCTTCGGCTTCGATCGCTCGGAAATGCCAAACCTCAAGCAGAAAGCGAGTGCGTTCTTTTACACTATTGACGGCACCCATTTGTGAGTACACAAACATGACTTGGATCGCGGCTGGCTGTGCATCGGTCAAAAGCGCGCGGCGGGTCTAGCATATCATTCGTGGCGCTAGCAGTGAATTCGCAGTTTCCGGAACCAAACAAAACCAGCGTTTTTACTGCCCGGTTGAGGGCTTCGGTGACTCCTCGCCTTCTTCAACGGTATCTCATACCGACTGCGTACGTCCGCTCACGAAGTGTGACCGTTTTGTCCTGTGCCATTGCCGTAACGCCCTCAGGGGCATTTACGGGCGTGGTCAAGTTATTCTCGACTGTACCATAGGCGAGCGACATCCGGTCCTTCGCCGACGCCGTTGGAACAGGCGTCAGCAGCGTAGAATACCGCCCCGAAGAGACCGATCCCTCTTTTGATATCTCCAATGGGGCGAAGATAAAATTGAGACGCGCCAAAATACAGATGTACAAAGTATTTAAAGTGATTGATAGAGACAGTATTGTCCAAGATTAAGTGCGATTCCACACAATCACAGGCACCATGCTGGTCGCCCACTCTCAGACGTGGACGGTTAGGATATCGTCCAGCAACCCCCCAGCAGTCGGAACAAAAGACTGCGACAGCTGCCCTGGCCATAGAGATTTACAGATACCAGCAAGCAGTTGAAAAATCGTTTTATATACTTTTCCGACTTGAGGTAACAAGTTCACGCGAAAGACCGCGCCCACCTCGAAGCGCTCAACAAACACAAGTGCCTCAGGTTCAGAGGATAATACAGGGGATGACGCTCAACCGGTTGAACAATAAGCCGGCCCAGACCCGCACCAAGATAGTTTTCAAGACCTCACACACCCCACACACACATGTACCTCAGAAAGGGTGCAACGTTTCGCGAGGAGACAACACCAATCCATCCACCGACTCACCGTTACACGGCTACCGCCATTTCGCCCAACACGACAAAAAGCGTCTCGCACTACTTGCCGAACTTGCCCGATCTTTGACGGTGTCTTTGGCCAATCGGGGCTATTTGAACCGGTTGACCTCTCGACGGGCACCTGGTCCACAGAGGGGAAATAAAAACAGAACGGCGATCTGGTAAAATCTCGCGACGGTAGACCCATCAACAGGCGGCCTAAGGTCAGGGCCGCCGCAGCCCTGATGTCTACGGTAACCTGCGCGTAAATTACTCCGCGTGGTGCAAGCATTGGCGTACACTTGCAGGACAGAGGCATTCTACACCCACTCCTATTAAATAACTATACCGTAAAACCCCGGCGCGGCCACAATATATATTCTCCGACAACAAATTACCCATCACATGCAGAGCCGTCCTCTCGGACGGCGTCGTCAAGCCAAGCGGGAGAGCAAGTACAAACACGCTGAGCTCTTAGCGGCAGTCACCTGCAACGCGCCGAGGGGGGTCTATTTGCACCGTCTAAACATCGGCAGAGACAAGGTCGTGTGGACCCGCGCTATCGATCAATAGATATAGAGCGCTCGGTTGCCCTCGTCGCCATCCATGTCAAAGGCCGCGCCTCCGACACGCCGGCGGTTCACGATGAACCGAGCACCACTCGACGTCCCCCCACAACGTCTCGCAAGGGCTGAATTCGAACAGTCCCTTTAATTATGTATATATACCGAGCACCGTCCGACGTCCCTCCACAGCGTCTCGCCGTGGCCGACTTCTGAACAGTTCCGTTTTCATTATCAAGACCTCTTCCCTGTAGTTTACTCCGGTCGGGTTACTTGGTCCACGGTGACGGGAGAAGGGAGCGGGGTACCCAAGATCGTTATCTGGGGTGAAAAAAAGGACACTGTCTTCGTGGTATATATGGCCACGCGGTCCAATGGGCTACACTAGTAGCGACGACGTAAACATACAGCAACCGTAATACTAATCGGCCGTCGTGGTACAAATAATGGCGGCGATCCGTTCTCTGGTGGCAGCGGATAAAAAAACAGCCGCTGATCCTGAAACGCATACTCTACCCGGCGGGACCCATAAAATACAAAGGGACTGGTCAAAGTTGAGGGGGGGGAGGGGGGGTCCGACGACCATTTTCCGAACGGTACACAAAGCGGAGCCACGAGCCCCCATCACCAGGAAACAGCAAACTAGACGAAAACTATAGACACGCTCGTGGCGTAACGCCTGCACAACGGGCTCCACACACCTCAAAAACCAAACCCCACGCCGACGGCAAACCTCCCGCCACAAAAAACGACGCAACGATGACAAACAAGGATACCTAAAAACTAAAGAGAGCCGGCCCTCACGGGCTGCCCAACTCCTGCAACGGTTTGGAGCTGCCGCGGTGCCCCATGGTAGCTCGCCCAGACCGCATCAGCAATCTATTCAAGAACACGACAGCCAAGCCCAATGTCCTTAACCGAGCTCGTCGACGTTTCCGTCTGTCCAACCGCAAGCCAACCCCGACCCCCACCCCCGCCCCCGTCATCCAAGGGTGTTCAAGCAGCTGCGCCGCAGTCCATCTCTCCTGGGGGTCAACCCGCAGCATGCACTGGACACAGTCTCGAGCGCTGACCGAGACCCCCTCCCAGGAAGCGCCGGCGTACGAGCATGCGCCATCCAACACCGCGGTGTAGAGCTTGTCCAGGGTGAGGCCGTGAAAGGGCATTACGCCCGAGAGGAGGCAGAAGGCTGTCACCCCCGCGCTCCAGACATCGGCCTTCCCACAAAAGGGCTGCTGGAGTAAAATTTCCGGGGCTACGTACTCGGGCGTGCCGCACGCCGGCCCGGTGACCGCCGACTCCCCGTTGAGCCGGGTCGCGAAGCCGAAGTCCGCCAGCTTGGTCGAGCTCATGTCGCCTTTCCTCATGACGAGCATGTTTTCCGGCTGCGTCGCGAGAGATCGACGGACGGACGGGGGCAGGGCTCTCAAAAACAGGGCAGCAGGCACAGCGCCCGAATTTGGTCAAGACGCACCAGAGCCGGTTTGTTTCACCGTTTTTCGAGCAAGTGGCTCGCCGGTAAAGCATGGCGCGCGCAACAGCAGGTTCTAAGGAGTATACGCACGCCACGACAGAGGCGGCACGTTTAGTGGACGCCCAAAACAATGCTGACGCACAACACAACACAACACCGTGGAAAAACACTGGCGACGAACTGCCCTCAGGAGGTGTCGAACCCCTCCAAGCGCGTGCCGAAAGGGATCGATAGTTTTGCATGAAAACCAAACAATCCCGCTGTGAATTATAATACTCGTATGCCATCCTCGGAACACCAGTAGCAGCTGAAACGACCCAAAGTCATGCTGAAGGTCACGACGGCGGTCATCCCTCCGGCGAAGCGTCGGTATAAACCGAGACACCGGGGGCCACCCAACCACGTCTCTGGCAACTCGGGATAGCGCACAGCATTAGAAAGGCGGACGGGGATGAAACTAATAATAACAAAATACAGGAGGGCTTTGTGGCGCGACGCTGGTGGACTCCCCGCTTAGTACCCACAGCGATCCGAACCGTCACACGCTCACGTCCGCACCTTGATATCTCGGTGCACGATGCCTCGGCCGTGCAAGAACTGCGCCGCCGCTAGTAGCCTCCTCAGCAACACTCGCACCTGGAGGAACGGGTTTCCGTGTTGAAGAAGACACGTAGATGAAAAAAAGTTGGCGAAAACACGAAAACACGGGGTGGTTGACGCGGGGCAACCCGAAACCCCCAGAGGGCCGCCGACGTTGTGTTACACGCGAACGATGTTCTTGGTGCGAAGGAAGACATCCGAACGTTGCGGAGGCCGGCCGCTACCGCTGCTCGGCCGACAGGTGATATGACGCCGGCACAATATACAGCAGCACTACAAAATGTACCACATAAACCCCTACTCGCCTGGCAACGTACTGCGTGTGTTTGCAGATTGTGCGGTGTACTAACTATTATACAGCGCTTATGAGACCGACTCCACGTCTCGTTCGGAAATCAAGATAACTACCATTGCTTCGCGCCAGGCCGACCGCACCGATCGCAACCGCAAGGCGCACCTCCGCCTCCGTTTCCATGCTCGGACGCGAGTGCAGATGGTCCAACAAGCTTCCCCCCTCCGCCAGCTCCTGCACGATAAACTGCGCCTCCGAATCATCGAACACTCCCAACAGCCGCACCACGAACGGGTGGCGCGACACCTCGTTGTGCACGTCGATCTCAGCGCGCAGAAATTCCACCCGCCGTCGATCCAGCCAGTCGGTGTGGATCGCTTTCACTGCGACCAGGTTGCCGGTCGCTCGCTCGACCGCCCTGAAAACTTGGGAGTGACTACCCGTGCCTGTTACGATTATTGTGACAAAAAATAAAACATGACGCCCGTTGGAGGTGCCATACCATGGTGGTCGGTGAGAGACAGTTACAAGTTGTTGCTGCGGTCGTGTTGGGCTGCCGGTGGTCCGCGTGCGTCAGTTGAGGGTTAGGCGGGGAAGTCGTGGAACCACAGCAACATATTTATATCTACATCTGAATCCCGAGGTATGCGAGGTGCAAGCGCACCAACGAGTCGGCCAACACCATGCCGGTACGTATAATATAACATAATATGACATGTTCAACTCAAGTACAGAACAGACATCTCGAACACGGCATTCTCACGCACCTTCTACTCTGTACCTGGCATATCGAATCTTATCATACAATGTACCTGGTATTATATACCAGGTACAGAGCACAGGCCTTTCTTTTTTAGTACTGTGCCTGGTATATCAATCGAAGTATCCCACGTAGGCTGCCAATACGAGTTTCGACCAAATCCTCGATCTCACAGCTGACTTTTCTAATTTTAGGACTGACAAGGTGCGGCCTTGGTCTGTCTGAAGGAGGCGGGCGGGGCGAACTGCGGCTGCACCTTTGCGCATGTGCAGCCCCTTGAGGACCACAAACCGATGGCCATCACTTTTACTGTTGTTGTGATTTGTTTGTTGTGGAATTGAGTAGCTGCTGCAGCTGTTGCAATAGTAGTCGTAGTCAGCACCCGGTAGTAGTATTAAGAATAATGGTCAAAAGGGGGTATACCCCCTGGTTTATCGGCCAATTGGGGTTATAGGGAAAACACGAACAAGGTACGTAGGTGCCTGCGCGTGCCCCAAACCACCTCAATTCAATTATGGCATTAACAGTACAATAGTAGTCGTTGTTGCTGTTGTTGTCTGTCTTATGTACGTGGTGGCTGTCTGTTGTGTCTGTTGTGTCTCATTTTTCGGTGCTACGGTATAGTTACTGCAGCGTCTCGTCCGCTGTGGTCTCGTCCGCTGTGCTGGCTTTACCAGGCTCCATGTGTGTGCTCTGCGCTGCCGCGTTTTCTTTGCATTCCTGAAGATGGTACCGACTGAGCAGTGCCCAATAAAAATCCTACTTACGAATGTAGAATATGATATACTGTAAATACTATAGCAGCAGTAGCTCTATCCTACTGAAATATCACCCGCTACGTAATCGTACGGTAATCGTCGTTGAGGCACAAGTGATGTGGTACCACTTTGGTCCGTTGCGCTCCTACAACTTTTGTCCCAAGCTTATTTTCCATCGGCCTTGTGCCGAGATGAGCTTGTAAAAAATAACAACAACAACGACAATACGGACGGTGCGAGCTGTACGCCGTACGTGGAATTTTCAATTTTTGACCCAATTGCCCGTGCTCTGTACTCAGTTGTACTCTACATCCCTTTTAAATAGTGTTGCTGTGATCGTGGTGGTTGGGGATTCGGTGACTCTAAAAGAACAAAGGACTTGTAATGCAACTTGGTACTAACGTACTACTGTACCTTCCGTCTCATTCGGCAGCCAACTGCCAACACAACGCACTATTGTACGAGTACTTCGTATAACAAAGAGCCCCGGTGGTTCGATCGCTTCAAACGGTTACGGTGTACTGTAGTATAGAGGTGTCGCAAGACGGGTATGGTGGAAATAACAATACCGGCCCTGTAATACGATCAGTAGTTTTAACGTGGGGATAATGAATCTTCCTGGGGTAGCTATGTACGCACTCTGGTTGGCTGAGGGGTGTTTTATAAGCTGCTCAATCATCCTGCCGTAGAGTTCTTCCATTTTCCAATCCACAGCATCCCGATCAGGTCGAATCAACCTATTAAGAGTATTTCCAAGCACAGCATCCACGCCGGCCGAGTCAACCTACGACTAGAGCCTTCACAAGCTATAGCATCCAAAGACAGGTCACCCCATAGCGTTCGAGTTAGGGTTAGGGTTCAGGTCGGGTGGTCGGCGTTAGGACCACGGCCAAAACCTTCACTATCAAGACATGAATACGTCTACCTACGATGGTACATAAACTATCATACCATCGTACGCGCATACTCACGGTACAACCATGAATACAACGACTACGAATCCTACTTGAAACAAAAAGTGTTCCGCTTTGAAATGTTGCGCTATCCGTTATTTGTTACAGTATTTGGAGCGCATGCGAGTTACAGGTACAGAGTCCCCTTTAGAGCCGGAAACGGTTTTTGGGGACAAATATACTTGGAAATAGTGTGGGATATTTGGGGTAGTAAAAGGGTTAATATTAATAATTTACACCGCGCCAAAAAACAGAAAGTCAAAGGTCTTCAGAGTACCAGTCTTGAGGGTATCAGTCATTTCAGCTTCTCGCACCCTTAGGACTGGCGGGAATCAGTCATTTCAGCACCCAGGTGCCCTCGGGACTGGCGGACTGGCGGGAATCAGTCATTTCAGCCCCCAGGTACCGTTGGGACTGGCGGGACTGTCACGCCCAGGTACCCTCGGGACTGGCGAGACTCAGTACTTTCAGCCCTCAGGTACCTTTGGAACTGGGTACGCCAAAATGACTGGTACTGGCGAGTCATTGACTGAGTCCCGAGCAATGGGACAGACCTTTCTCGATTTTTTGGGAGATTCTTTTGAAAGGGCGATAGCAAAATACACAAATAACGTGGGTTCTTTTTGTTTGGCCCTTTGGCTCGGTACTCTCGAAGACTCAAGTCCTTTCAGCCCACAGGTACGCTTGGGACCGGCGGGACCCAGTCATTGCAGCCCCCAGATACCCTTGGGACTGGCGGGACTCAGTCAATGCAGCCCCCAGGTACCCTTGGGACTGGCGGGACTCAGTCATTTCGGCCCCAAGGTACCCTGGGGACTGGATCCTTCAAAATGACTGGTACTGGCGAGTCATTGACTGCGTCCGGAGGGCTGGTACTGGTACTCTGACGAAGTGGAACGTAGAGTCAGAATAGCAAAAAACTACGAGTAGGGACCGCTGTCGAGCTGGCTGAAGCCGATTCTACAACCGCCGACCGAGATCTAGATCTCCTACAAGAGAGAACCAGGACCGGCAGATTTTTCGTTCGACCAACGACGACAAACCCTCGACAAACCAATACAGAAAACAAACAGCAAACAGCAGCAGCGAGCGGGCTACCGTAGCCGCGAGTATCAATACGACTATGAGAGAACAGGACCATCTTCACCTTCCACCAACGCCAAACCAAACGGGAGCGGCGAGAAAAAGTCATGATATATTACCTCGAGAAGCGAATGCGAGTTTCTAATTCTGACTGCGCTAAAAAAACTAGGAAACCCTCTCGAATTCCGTGAGGCGTAGGGCGTACGCCGTCACGGTTGTCAATAAATATGGTTAGGCGTTTCCCAAAAAATAACACGGGGACGAGTCCACATGTTGGATTTTGGTATGGTGCTGATTTTTTCAGCCGCCGCCGCCGCTACCACCACCGCAACCGCCGCCGCCGCCTCCACCGCCGCCGCTGCTGCTGCTGTTGCTGCTGTTTTTGAGCCAGCGAATGCTTGTTCGTAAAAATGCTTGTACGTCCTCGTCATAAATCGTAAACGTGGACATAGAGATCCGCTCTCCTGTCATACGAGGGAAACATGAATGGGATCTGTCTGACTTGCTGCTGCTGCGATCAATCCAATATGTCCGGACCTATAAGGGTCGTTTGGGTCTGTAAAACAAAATTAAAACGGTGCTTATTTTTCGAACCAGAGATGAAGAGAGAGAACTCTGACTTCTAAATACGATCGATCATGATCGAGCAGGCGAACGAGGACCATTGTGAGCACCGGGCTTCACGCGAGGCAGGCCACGGGGCTCACTGGGGCAGAGATGGAGTACAGCTCGATCCGGACCGAATCGATGACGAGGTGGTTGCGAGGGGGCGGGGAGCGTACGAGGAGGCTGAAAAAACCTCGGACGTTCGATTTTTTTTTTTGGCGGCGCAATCAGGCTGGGAAGAATCTACTGTAATATCCCGTCAAAATTCAGCGAGACATCATAGCCGATCCAACACCAATTTCTAGATATGTACGTACGTACCATGAATACTACTGCTGTACCTGTAATATGCAACTCTTTTCGTTGTATAGGCGCAGGTAGGTAGGTGCTGTGCCACGTGCCACATATCATACATGCCAGCAAGTAAAATGTATGTACTGCTGCTGCTTCAGGACAGCATGGTGCAGCGGTAGGCGTTACTATTCGTCCAGTAGTACTTACGTACAGCAGTACGTATTGTACCGTTACCGTCGAGTGATTGCGTTCTGTTGCTGTATTCATGTCTCACAAACAAGTACAACAGCAGTACAAGCTTCTTCGTCCTTTCCATACCGGTACATTATGTGTATATTATACACGATGCACGCCCGTTGTCGTTTTGTTTTGCCTGTACCACCTTGTTTTGTTCGACAGGCTCAGCTCAGCTCAGCACAACGCCGTGCGGGTTGTTTTCCTCGAGCATGGAGCTCTTGGCATTTTCAAGTCGCCTGTTTGCGCCTTAAATTTCGTACGAGCGGGCGATAGTTGCACGAAATCATGAGCCTCTTTTGCCCCCTTCACATATGGCATGTTGTATTCTTCCTTGCGCGAGCGTAGCGGGCGGCGTCAGCCGCACGCGGAGCGGAGCCTTGTAAATGATTGTTGTTGTTGTTGTTCTCACATTAACTCAAAATCTAGAGTCCGTGGTCACACAAAGGTGCTGGAGCCCTAGGAAG
>JAYJME010001175.1:0-17538 GCA_036873775.1 Costaria costata
TCGATATTTTCGACGGGATGTGCGGATCGGATTGGTGGATCGAAAACGTTTTTGAACGACATAAACACACGATAACACTACACACAACAGCCAACAACAGCCCCGATGCTGGCTTGACTGCTATCACTGCAGTGCTGCTGCTGCTGCTGCTGCTGCCGCTCGCAGCGTGTCAGCGTGGCACATCCTTTTTGTCCGCCCGCCAGCAGCGCGTACCGCCGTCCCACATGGCAACAACAGTAGTGCGTAGCATCGATGAACGTTTTTTGCGGACAGCTGCCCCCACTTTTTGAGTCAACTCTTGACGAAGCCCAACGCCACACCCGCGACGACAAATCAGATGAAGAATCCTCGCGCGCCAAAGCAAGCCTTGCTCGCGGAAAAGGCACGCCAACGATGTGTGTTCTTCAGCACAGTAGCTGAAGGGTGAAGATCTCCTAGAACCCGCGAGCAGGACATGAACCAGTCTCCAACTGGCTTTCACCTGCCCTACCCCCTCGCATCAAACGCCCCCAGAAAAAGCATAAAACTACAAAAAAACTCGATCCGACTGTCCGACTGACGATAGGGAGGGTCTCCAGACAAATCCCATCCCAAAAAGAATCGATCGGAAAGCGACCTTTTCAATCCTTCTGATCCGACTGCATAGGAAATGGCCTAACACCACACTAATGTTTTCAAACAGCAGCAAACAGTGCATGCCTGGCAGACAGGAACAACTCCTTATGACGCTGCTGTGTGTTCGTGTATAATATGTCGACGTCGGGTCGTGCTAATTTGTGTGATGGCCCCTGTAAAATAGTAGTCGGGCAAGTCGCGGCCTGCTGTACAACAGCAGCATGAAATCACGTAATACATGTGGAGGTACGCGCGCCAAACACGTACCCCGCGTTTGAGGTGCGTGGAATACACTTACCCCATGGCGTTCGCTTCACCTGCTTCCTGCCATAAGCTCCATTTGGTCTACATTCTGGACATGGTCCCGTTTACCCATCCCTGGCCTCCCCGACCTCCCACAATATCTCCGCTTGCGGGCCGTTCCCGCTTTTGGTTGCTTTGTTCACTGTTTTACTTGCCAGTGAGAGCCATTTGCATATTTATGTTTCATATGTATTTATGGGTTCGTGTGTGTACCAGGAGCACGCCAACGCGGGCGAGGGCGGCTATCGGCGGGCGCTGGCCAGTAGAGAGAGAGTCGTAGGGAGCGCTTTTGTTTTCCATTTTTCAGGTATTTCATTTACGAGTCTACAGCGCACATCGACATATTGTCACCAAACCAAGTGACCGTCCCCAACCTTGAGTGTTCACCACAAATCCGCGTTAGTAGCCGGAAACATGGAGAATGTACAGACGTGACCCATTAGCATTTGCAGCAACGTTTCAAAGAGTGTTACAGCGGTGCCCAACCAACGCGAACGCCACGTGTCCGTTGCGAAGACAACTAACTTTGTTGCAATCAATAGTTCGAGCTGTGGTTGCACGATAACAAATGTGAAGTTTGGAGTTGCGATGTTTCGCAAATGTCCCTACGTATGATCGAGGCTTACGTACAAGCATCGCACGTCATCATCTCAACGAATAGTAACCAAACATATGACGGACGATATCGGCGTTTCTCCACAAAGTAGTGTTACTGCTGTTGCCTCAAACGCCGAGAAGGCGGCAAAACGTCTTGTTTGCAATAACAGCGACGTTCCAAGCTCGATATCATTATTACAAAAACCACGGAGCATGGCGTTGCAAGAAGTGGTGGACAGATGTTCGGGTATATAGCGGAGACGCTAACTAAAGTTTGGCAGAGACCAGCGACGGTTGGCCAATCTACCCACGGCGGCGAAAACACAACGTCTTCGAGAACCTGCCCAACATCGCGAAAAAGCATCGACCATTGAGGTATTATTAGACGATTGAGGTCACGCGTGTGGCTGAAACAAACCCGACTAAAATTACGCGAAAACCAATGTTCACACTGAAGGAACGTGTTCCGGCCACGGTAGATGTACCTGATATAGGTTATAACTGTTAACTGGAGTAGACCCAGGACATCCTTGACCAAACTTCGAACGCCGACACCAAGCGTGTTTTTCAGCCGTCCTGCACGTTGCGGCAACGGTGGAATCCTTGACCAAACCTCCAATGCCAAAACCAAGCGTGCTCTTCAGCCGTCCTGTATGTACTCTGTGGGAACGGTGGAAGCGATCGCTCAAATACTTAGGAATACTACTAAACTACGATATATCTCGAGAAGGAAACCTGTAAGACTGGCACGTCAGGTGAAAATAACCCCATTTCGACTTTGAGCCGCCCAGAAAACATTTCAAATACAACACAGGTTGAATTCCGTTTAGACAAGGGACCCACCCTGCGATAAAATCAGCGGTACCTAATTTATCCGTCGTGGGACCGCGAGTGCCATCGAACTAGATATCCGACGAGCATGCAACTCCGTCCATTTTTCACCCCCGATGTGTGGTAACCATTGGTAGTTTAGGACGCCCAAACTAACAAGAACCAGCAACAGCATTATATGCCATTTTCTACGGAAAGTAAAACTTAGGTCGTCATAGGCGGAGAAGCCTGAACGTCATCTAAACATTTCCTGAATATACCAGGTACCACACAAATCTCGCAAAACCTGAATACCAACGAGCACCATGTACACCTATTTTTACCTGAGGTAGAACGTTGCCCGTTAAGGGATTAGACTGAACGTCTGCTGCAGATTTCCTGAATATATCAGAAATGCAAATACTCTACAGCAAATTATAACAACGTACATTATATACTCGGCCGTATTCTGAGGGGGGACTTGGACCTTCAGAGGCGGAGAAGGCTGAACGTCTCCCACAATTCCCTTTGATTGACCAGGTATCGATATTATGTTACTGCAAACATTATAGGAACACGCTTTAAGCTATGCACTTGTTGTTCGACACAGACAACCAAGCAACATTATTGCAAACCGTTCCGACTATCGTGCACCGCCGTCCTCTAAAACAAACCTGCCAAACGTCGCTCTGTATCAGAGTGCCGCATATTGCTCTCAGGGGGCAAAATCAGTGTGTGCCGTGACATGTGTAGCCAACACTCCTTGAACGCCGAAAGGAAAACAACGTGGCGTTTCCCGATGTCATCCTTCCCTTCTGAATTCCGCGGTAGAATATCTGACAAAAGTCCGGCGAACACCATGTGCCCTATGCTACGTGTTTGATTGTTTTTGGGTGGGAGAGTGCCGTACAGCTCTCTAAAACATACCAGTATGCTATTAATAGGTATCGAGAAACATGGAATATTCTTAAAACTAACATACGAATATACTGCCACAATTCGAATAAATTGCGGTATAAAAATCAGAAACACTTAGCATCCTCAGTGCGATGCATTTGAGCCGTGTACCAGCATCGTTGGTTATGAAGGAACCGAAGCCACCTATGTCAAAGCAGTAGCGTATGCAATAAACAGGCGTAAATCCAAACTTCATGCAGCCCCTGGTTGACATAAATCCCTGACGTTTGATGGAAACATGGGGTGGCCGATTTGGTGTATTTACGTCGCGTTGTTGACAGGGTAGGAGTCGACCTGGAACCATCACCTTAGGAGCCCTTTTGCGTCGTCTTTGCCTTCGTCAGTGAGGTCCATTCACTGTGGAGCAGGAAGCCAGTCATTCGGCGGGTATCAGGGGAAAGATGGGTTGACAAGTAGTACATTATTTGTGCTTGCAAATCATGCGTGGCCGGACCCCCAGGGTAGTCAGAACCCAGCAAGGCGACGAAAGATGTACTCTTTGTGTATTGCTTGCGTCAAGCTTTGTTTGTCCGACGCACCTCAATAATTTGCAACGCAATAAAGTTTGACCTTTACCTAACCGCAGGCATTGTCTACATTAATATTTCTTTTTAATTTCAGGGGTAAAAGCCATACTTAGCCTTATACGGTATATTAGCAAACGATGCATCATGCTATAAAAAGAATGAAATCGATTGTGGTCATAGCTTGGTACCCAATCTCATCATACCAAGACCATTCCGTTAGATTGGTTTGTCTGCTATTATTTATATGCATTGCCGAACGTGCGGTACTGACGAAAAAATAAAGGTTTGCGCAGTAGAAGCAGTGGGATTAGCAACTAAACACGGCAGTTTTACCGAGTAATGGCTGCACACGACACGGCTTCCCAGTCATGATGCGACATGGGACACGTGCTACGATAGGGTGCACCTTCTTTGTACTAACTTTTCCCACAAGCGAGGGCTCTGTACCTCGTCCAAAACCCAACTGTGAGAAATATTGTGGAGATCACCCGAACAACCATCGCATGGCCTAGTACACCATTAAAAATATTCCACAACAACAGTATGACCCCAACGAGTTTGAGCGAGGAGGCTCCGTCGTCGAGAAACCATTGTACCCATAAAGTGATGTCCTCATCGCGGCACGCGTCATAGCTACAAGTACCTAAGCAAGAGTGGAAAATCCTACCCAGGTCAAAACCATGCCATTGGTCCGGCACAAACGATATATTCCTCGCGATATGATGCGAACCCAATTGCGCCACAACATTATCCGACGAGAGTAGCCGATACTCAATCAGAACCGGGCCACCTAAACAATGCAAGTTACCGTTCACGTTTGGCTCACTGCAATGGCACCACACGTCCGCCGTGCACCTCAGCCAGCCCTGGAATCACACCAATCAAGGCCTAAATCCTGGACCACTCTCAGAGCCAACAGCTGTTCCCTCCTAAGCGATTTGGCACGTTTGCTGCTGCCCTCAAAACATTCGAACCCTCTACATGTCTCGTTTTCGGAAACCGATGCACTTCGCAAAGAAACTCCACACTAAATGTAAACAAATTGATTGATTTCATCCTCCACCAGTATGTGTAGTGACCCCTCTGACTCAGTACTGCTGGCATCGATCAATAAAGTGAAACATAACTCATATAGAACCCAGAAGGAAACTAGTTGGTCTCACCGATAGCCTTGCAGCACAGGCCTTGGGTGCATGCGGGCTCCACCCCGCACACAAGAGTGGCAGCGTTGTCGACGTGCTCGGTTTCGGGTAGGCATAGGAAGTTTGAACAGATATCTTGGCAGCACTGGGACGCCTCGCACGTGTTGTCGTCGCACATCACCTCGTCGGCTTCGGCGATAGGAATAAAGCCCCCTTCGCATCCAACAGAGTCGCAGTAGTTTGTTTCTGATGTTTCATGATGAACGGCAATAGGCGCGAGAGGCGGAACAAGTGGTTATCCGAGACTTTATAATATAGGGCATTCGGTGTTATGATCAACGAAATTTGGAGCGAGAGCAAAACATTTGGCTGGCCGAGAATTCATGATTGTGCGAGGCCAGAACCCTAGGTTGCTCAAAGTGAGGACCACGTACAATGTAACCATGATTGAAACCGCATGTGTGGGACGTTAGCCGCAGGTGCAATCTAAATGCGTCCCAGTCCTTAACCCTTCACATCGTCCCATCACAATATATGTAGATCCATGGACCTTTACCTTCGAACGAAGTGCTTCCGAAAATGCATACGAACACTTTGGAAAACTCTTGCTAGACAAATGGACTGGCATACTGAAAACGTTGCAAGATCAAATCAGGAAATCTGGTACTTGGTTTCAAATGGAGCAGAGGTCTCACCCTCGCAGCAGGTGCGTCTGTTGCATCCGTGGCGGTGCGTGCAAACTTTGCTGGCAGCATCCCGCACAGGGGTAAAGTTGTGGGGGCACGGGTAGCTCGAACATACCTCGTCTGGGGTTCGATTCAGAGTTGCACGAGCGGCGGCGGCGAGTGTTTTATCCGTTCCAGAAATCGCACATACACCACCATAAATTAACACGGTGTAAGAATACAGTAACCACCGTATTAACTGTGGGTGCCCCGATTAAGTGCGGTAAGGAACTTTTGTCACAACTTCATCCCAGTTGAGTTTGCCTGGGCCCAAATTATTGCGGTCAAAGCACTAAAGCGGGATATGGCGACAACATATCACTGCGTACACGTAATCAGCAGTACCAGCATACAGCAGAAGCAGTGAACACTTTGATGCAACGAGAAACGTTGGATAAAAGTATGTGATCAAGTTTGTTATGATAAGGGACTTCATCGTTCTATGGGATCTATCAGGATGACGAATAGGCACGGAGATGTGGTGAACATCGAGGGCAAAACTAACCGTTCACTGTCACGAACGCACCAACTCACTCGCTCACACGATCACTGCCTCAACATTCCTGAGACCCCCGTACTATTCGGTTAGCTTCCAATATCTACTTCCGAATCAAGTGGATACCACTAGTGACGCCGACCTCACAAACGGATGTGTGCACGGCCCAAATTGAGTGCAGATATATCATGGATTGCCGACCGACCGCGCTTAAAAGGGCTCTCTACTGTATAATGGAGAAATGCTCGTAGCGTGTTAAGCTGAAGCGTTTTCTAGATCACGGGGCTCCTCAAGCCTAAATCGTCGGAATTGGGTTTTCCTTTTGCGATCTGTCCTGTTCCACATTCCTTCAAGAACGTGTGTATGTTTATCGGATACTAACAACTTATTTGTATCGAACAACGTTGTCGGGGTTTGGTACGAGCTCCTGGCGTAAGGGGGTCTGGTAAAAAACAAGAAAAAACACCCCTAGCATAGTATGCGACTGATATAAATTTTCAATAAAACGGTTGTCCAGTAGAGTTTGTTGGAAATATCCAGAATGACAACGATGTCAACCACCTCAAGACCCCACTCTCGTTTTCGCGACAGATTACTAAGAATTGGGGTTATGCTTGGGGCTTAGTTGTGGGCTGTGGTAAAATGTGTTAAACATACGTCGCAGCACAATCGTAAAACAGCTCCTCACGACAGGTTGTGCTGATCTCTCACCATCCTTCTCGCAGCATTGGTGCTTGTTGCATCCGCGGTGGTGGCACACTTTGTCGTGGGCGTTGTGAACTAGGCTGAAGTGGCGAGGGCAGGGGTAGCTTGAGCAGACCTTGTCTGTGGTGCAATTCAAATCGTAGTGTGCAACGACGACAACGTGCAACGACGATGACAACAATTGATATGGCGGGAGCTTGTGTAAACGTATTAAAAACGATCATATGGGGAAATAAAGGTTTTCACAATATAGAAAATCGTGCAAGAACCCTCAGCACACAAAAGTCTTGGCTGTGCTGACACGTTCATACGCGATGCTCAAAATGTTGAAGCAAGTACCGAATTGAAAGCCGCATGGAACCACCATCACACGCCTCACCGTCATTCTGGCAGCACTTGTTCTTCGTGCAGTGGCCGTTATCGCAGACAACAGTGTCAGCGTGGGGGACTAGGCCGTAGTGGTGAGGGCAGGGGTAGGTCGAGCAGACCTTCTCGCAGCACTGGGAAGTCTCGCACTGGTTGTGATCGCACGCCACGTTATAGGCGTCCTTGATCGAACGGTACCCGTTGGGGCATCCGATGGAGCTGCAATAGTTTATTTCTGCAGGTTCAGCAAAAACGACCTTGTAACAAAACCAAAGGCGACGAAACAATGAGACCTATGTTTGGCCGCGCTGCTGTACTTATTTCCTGCTTTCTCGCACAAATGAAATTAACACGACTCAAGACAGAGAGTAAATAGGCCTGCAGTTTCCCCGACAATGTTGCGGGCACATTCATTCTTACCCTTACACACGATGCCGCTTACGGGCTTTGCACGGGGCCATGCAGGTTTGAAAGGAATATTTGGCCCTGTATTTTCGATGACATTGCGAGCAGCGTCAAGACCGTATGTTACGGTGAAAGTGAGGGAGCACCGAGGTATTTCGGAGGCTCTACTTGCGGAGCTCTCGCCCTCCCACAAACATTAGTTTTCGGGGAAAGTAAAAGGGCAGCCCGATGAACGCCGCCATCGCTAGGAGTGCGACCAAAGCGTTTGCCAATACTCGTAATAACAATCGGGATTAGGTGCTCAGGTAAGGGATTGCGTTAGTAAAAAAACAAATGGCTAGACAGTACAACAGCAGTGGCCTTATCGCAACACGCCCCATATGGGTAGTTTCTGAAGGGGTTGTCCGGCACCCTTGTTTGCAGTGCTCCTCAATATTCGAACACCTCTCAACCACGTCAGTGTTCCTAAATGTACCCACAACGTTTTTCTTAGTGTTTGCGCCTAACGGCTGTTGTGCATAAACACTGGACGATGTTCCAGCAGATTATGAAGCGTTTTCTGTAGCGTGATTTGTAAACCCTGACAGTCCTCAAAAACAAACTATGAGTATTATCATGTAATTGGTACGGTATTTCTATCGAAC
Source organism: Costaria costata (assembly GCA_036873775.1). Taxonomy (NCBI): domain Eukaryota; class Phaeophyceae; order Laminariales; family Agaraceae; genus Costaria; species Costaria costata. The sequence continues at coordinate 8,293 of JAYJME010001175.1, forward strand.
GCACGTCTCGCTATCCATGTCACAGCACATGCCAAGCCTTACTCTTGGTTATTGTCCCCTTCCTGCACACAAACACCTTTGTGCCAAACGAGATGCTCAAAAGCCGTGCTGACATTCAACGCAAAACCATCGACAGCATGCGATCGATTTTGGGACACTTTGTAGGGCCTTGCTACAAAGCGCACGTCTCACCGTGTTTGTCGCAGCACCGGCGCTTGTTGCATCCGCGACGCTTGCACACCTTCGTGTCGGCGTTGTGGACAGGGCTGTAGTTGTGCGGGCACGGGTAGCTCGAGCACACTTTGCCCGGTAGCACAGCATTTTAGACCATTTGACAACGTCCAGAGCGGGAAACAGAGGCAGGAAACAAGCTGAGAATGGTGCTATATTTACGAAGCAAACTATCAGTGTGAAACAACGGTTGTTGTTGTCCACCAAGGTCTTCTCGATTGCGGGGGAACAAGAGTGGGCTACACTGGTGGTATTCTAAGAAATCGTATGGTATGCGGTATCTATATATTGCTTTATACGGACACATTATTGGCGGCAATGGAGTCAATGGGTTGCCGTGCTATTCCATGATAGCCTCGAACCAAAATGCGAGAGTGTACATTTTCCCGTTCCTCGTGTAGAGTGTAATTTTGTTAGACGATATGTTGTTGGGTAATGTATGGTCTTATATAGTACCCTGGTAAGTGATAAATATTTCACAATAAGGCCGTTGTTTTTTCAATATTTTGTTAGGTTCTGAAGGAAAGCAGCTTTTGACACTGCTCTTTGCGACTTCATATTTGAAGTCTTGTAGCTACCTGTACCCTACCAGAGGTACGACAAAATAGAACAATGATCGAGACAGAAGAACACAAGGGACCACGACTAGTCTTGTGGCATGTATAGGGCTGCTGAATGTACGAACTCTACGCAGGTACCCCGATGGCACTCGCGGTACAAATATAAAGTGGGAATCAAGTAACCCCCACCATCGCCCAGCACGTGCCGACTTTGCGCGCGCTGCGTTCGGTGAACCCCAGTCGAACAGTGACGTGACGGAACCTAGATACCGAGCGTTCTCGGAGAGACAAGCATCGTTGTGTCGTCTCTCTTCTTGGGCAACAGCATCGTCCCTCCCCAGTAAAGTAGAGAGAGTTCAAGGCTGGGAACCAGGCCGGTGTGGGGTTGTTCCTGGCTGAGGGCCAGGCTAGCGTGGGCTTGTACGGGACCACGTCGGTCTGTATATGCAGCAGATGTACTGGTTTGTGTGCCTCGTAGATGTCTGTAATGCGAGTATTGTGTTACTCTGAATAGTTTTGTGATGTAGAAGTTTAAACAAAGGCTCACATCCAAGCCCCAGTGTGTATACTATGGTTTACGGTAAATTGTTTTCCTTTCGTGAAACGGGCCCAGTTTCAAACCTCAACCAAACATATCTTGAATAGGAATCAGATCAGACGTAAGGTCGGACGTTGATTTTGACATTTTTGGCTAATCTTGCCTCCGCAATAACAATGACTTATGTTTTTTGCCAAAACCAGGTATACCTTGCCACCTTTTGACCAAAATCAGTTACATTCAAATAACGAGTACAAAACACACCCCAGGAGCCCTGCTATTGGCCAGGCTGACATCGTAACTGATTTTGACAAGAAAAGGCCAAGGTATACCTGTTTTTTTCTACTTTGTCTAGCTTTCAACTGATTTTGGCCAACTTTGAACAAAACAGAGAGGCCATACGTACACTGTTTCTCTCTCCGCATGCGTCTGCCCTCCCTCTGCTAAAATCTTTCGGTATTATCATTGACGTTTAAACTCTGTGCGTATTCGTACGTCGTGCGTAAAAGTACGTATTTATACATGCATACATGCGTACGATGGTTTCACTTTTTTTTTGGGGGGGTGTGCGACGTGCTTCTTCAGTTGTTAATAGTTTTTGTGATGTGTACTCTGTTGTTTTCTATGGTCGCAGCAGTCTAAACAGCACCATGCACGGCTTTTGTCTGCACCACCCCGCGTCGAAGTGGTCTCAGATTTGATACGGCAATGTAATTTCGTGCCGAGCAGGCGGTTCCGCGAGGACGTTCTAGAAGATTTAAAACTGCCAACAGGGGGCAGATTAACTACTCTTGGCGACCACGCCGTTGCGAAACAGACGAAACCAATTAACCGTGACTCTCTGCAGGTCGAAGTGGAGCCCGTCGTATCTACACCCTAAAGAAAACGAAACAATTCAGATTTTGGAGGCCATTTGGCACGTTTTTTGCGTTAAGGTTCATTATTTGTTTTATGGATTTTGGTGGACAGAACACTGCTCGTGGCGCGCGTTTTCACTTGGGTTTAGTAAATTACCTGATTTTGGCTCAAACGGATGAGGTATACCTGATTTTGGCAATTTCCCAAGAGTTTTTGTGCCCCTGTAGCATTGAGTAGGTGCGATGGAAACCTCTGAAAGAGAGCTCGGACAAATAATTTCAATAAAATCTCCGAGTTTGGGCTCTCCGCGGAAAAAGTTTGTTTGTAGGGAAAATCGGGAAGATTCTATTATTCAATTTCGTATGACCGTTCGTCTTAAGACATATATATGTTACAGTAATATGTTTTTGATATTATGCACACGCCCCTCTATATCAATGATTCATGCAGGACAATTTGGCCAATCTGTGAAAACATTCAAAACACGACGAATTGAAATATAGACGACGGCAGCTGCGTTCACCAGGGGTAAGCAAAAAAGAGGTAATTTTCTTCACCTACTGCAGAAGCAAGGTAGGTACAGCTTGTCAATGGTCAAACGGGCAAAATGTGACCGCAGATCTCGCTCGGGCAAATAATAGTGCAAGAACTATGACTGAGTCACGTAGCTCATACGCGGGCGACCCAGCGTATACGAGCCGTGGTGTACAATAGCCTTCACCTACAGACCCAACTCCCACGCAAACATCAGCATCCAAATCCAAGCCGATATTCTCGTCTTCGCCAACCCAAGAGTAACCCGATTGCTGCTCACTTTCCAACTGCGGCCTAGAGCTGCGACCTCCTATGATGGCCATGGTTGTTCATCGTGTGTTCTGCTGTTTAGCCGCTGTAGAAGTTGTAGTTGGTAGGTGTTTGGGGGCTTGACTTGCGACGACATCGCGACGAGGTGGTCACAGAGTAAGCGGCCCACAAGCGGTGACCCCCGAAATAAACTTGTCAACAGGTCAAGCACTCCAAGCGGTGTTCTCCCAGCATAATTTTCGTAGGTGTCTCGTGAAAAAATGCCAAGCGCCTGCAACATCTTTGATCCCCTAGCAGGTACTTTACTTTCTAACAGTCCCGTAATATATACCCGTATATCAGTATAACTCCTAAGACGAAAAATGACCTTGATCAAGCGGGTCCGACAGATACCACCCGGGCAAACACGCACGCAAGAACCATTTCATACAGACCTTGCCCGAGTAGCAGCCGCCCTGCTGTTTACAGTAGGTCTCAAAAGGAAACAGGTAGATCTTTGAGAAGCCACCCGTAACATATGTGTTAAATCGTGCAGATCCCAATGATCTAGGTTGTGTGGTTCCATCTCCTACAGCTCAACCGGTCATTTTGTCAGGTAAGCACATGCTAAACGCTGGATGGTGCAGATCCTATACAAGGGGTGTGGCGAAATGATCTAGATCATACAGATCCTATAAATCTTACCCGACCAAATTGTGTGAATTTTACCCTGCCCAGATGTGTGAAATATCTGACTCGTAGTTCCTCTCACGTCAGGCAAGTGACAGAGACGACAGGCTTGGCAGATTCTCCCAAATATTGATCCCTCAAATACCGTGTATCTCGGGATTTATGGATTCCAATAATTCCACGTCGGATTGAGTTTTCTGCCTCTTTTTCCATATTTCTTATTTTTGAAGTAAAACAAACGATATCTTCACCGCAAACTCTCCAGAGCCGTCGGCATACGCCGCAAGCCGGTTGGCCCGGTTTATTTACAGCTCAGGGGGTTGAAATAACTTTGTATCTGCATTTTACATTAATGGGGGCAAAGAACCTCCGCGGAAAAAAAATGGAAACATATCTGCATGGCCTGCAACCGTACGTTTTATGTTTCTAGATGTTTTCGTTAAACGAGCGTAAACATCATACTCATTATCATATATTACATCACTGCCAGAGCAGTGGCAAGCCAACAGGTATATTGGTGTCCGCGCGACGGTTTAATAGAACATCGAAAGCGCTTTGAAATATATTTCTCGCGGAAGCAACATGATGTCAGGGTTAAACCTGCTTCTCACAAAAGGGAACATAATCTCACCTTTCTTCTCGCAGCACTGGCGTTTGCTGCATCCGCTGCAGCTGCACTCCTTGGTGCTGGCATGCTGGCAGTGTACCACCTGCTGCACAGCAGTTGCTGCGGCTGTTGTACAGCTGCGCTTACTCCGCAACCGAGGTTCGACAGCAAGTCGTGTGAACCTCCGCCGACTAACCACCGACACACGGGAACAAAAAACGAAAGTTAGTACAACTTATTGCTGCTGTACTGAATCATATATTTGGCTCATATTGCAATCACCACGCACATACATATGCTAAGACTGCTGTACAACTGCTGCTGTGTCGACTCCTAGCGGGGGTGAGCGGGCGGATCCGGCAAACCAGCTGTTCCAAGCGAGGACGGGCCTCTCCTGAGCGAAAAAACCGCGCGGAAAAGTGGTCAGCGCGGGAGAGGTCCGCAGTCCCAAGGATGGCCACTTAAACACCACAGTAGGTATATTTCTGCTGGAACGACCGTTGAACGGGACACACGAAACAACCCCGACTGATATTACCCAAAACCCAATGGTCACACTATAGAAAGGAATCCCGGTCAGGGAATCTACCTGCTATAGCTGTAAACTGCAGAAAACGTGGGACATCCGAAAGCCTTGACGGGAAATCGAATGCCAAGACCAAGCATGTTTTCAAAGCCGTCCTACAGCTTGGGGTAATGATCAAAACGATCGCTGAAACCTTTCACAATACCAACACACTCCGATATATCTAAGCCTGAAACCTTAAAAACTGGCATGTAGGAGAACCGAACCCCAATAAGACTTTGAACCGCCCAGAAGACCTTGAAGTAAAATGTAACACAGTCCAGAACCCGTTTTGACTAGGGACCCAACCTGCTTCATACCTAGCGTCAATGTCAACAATGCAATCGGTACCTGGCTTAATCAACCGTGTGACCGCGAGGGCCATCATCGCCAGATATCCGACGAGCATTCAACTCAAGCAAAACATCGCCTCCTTTTTGTGGAAGCCCCCGTGTTAATACATCAGCTAGTATACGGTGCCAAACCTGACGAGAACCAAGAGCACTATGGTACGCCTATTTTTACTCAAAGAAAACATTGACTGAAATTCTGCTACAAATTGCCCAAGCTTCGAAAATAGTATACCGCAACCATATGAATATGAACGAGCAACATGTACCCCGTCGTGCGCCTGTTTTTACATGAGGCAGAGCGTGCGCCGATGTAGGCGGAGAAGGCTGAACGTCTCCTACAGTTTTCCTGGATATATTGTAAATCGGAAATACTATACGGCAAACAAACATTAACACACACGAGCACCATGTACCCGGTTCGTGCGCATGTTTTACTTGAGGGAGAACTTGGGCTGATGGACGCGGAGTAGGCTGAACGTCTCCCATAAAGTTTCTCAATGTACCAAGTATCAAACATATAGTACAGCAAAAACATATGGTATGAATACGCTTTGACAAGATACCCTTCTTGCTCTACAGTAACAACCAGCAGCATTTGCTAGCTCATCGCTCCGGCGTATCGTGTACCGCCGTTTTAATGAAATAAACTGGCCAAACGTACGTTGATTCAGAGTGCCCTATGTTACGCGCAGGTGGCCGGACTAGTGTCGGCCGTGACAAGATGTATACCTAACACTCCTTCAACTCCCCAGATCGACAGCCCGACGTTTCCCGGCGTTTTTCCACCCTTTGGAACTCCGTGGTGTAGTATCCGACACAACTCCAACGACCACCATTTACCCCATCTTACGTGATTGGTTTTATCGGGGGGGGGAGGGGGGGGATATATAGCCGACGACGGCGGAGGAGGGAGAGGTTCGTACAAATATCTAAAACATATGTTAGGTATCCAGAGAAAAGGAAAATTAATAAAACCACCCTACGATTAAGCTGCAAGAATATGAAGTTATAGCGATGGACAAAAACAAGAAACACGTACTTGCACGCGGATCAGAATGCATCTGGTTCGTGTACCGCCGTAGTTCTGGTCGAAGTAGCCGGAAGCTTTGTTCAGGGCCTATGTTTCAAAGCTCCACGTATTGCGCTCAGGGGGCAGCAGTGTGTGCAATAAACAGGGGTATACCCAAATGCCATCAAGACCCTGGTTGACGACATTCCCTCACGTTTGACGGAACTATGTGATGACCGAGTTCGTGTAGTACGTCGTACTTGGTCATTGTTGTCGGAGTAGTAGTCGACCGGAAACCCATGCCGTTAAGGAAATACGTCCTTTTTCTTCTTGCCTGTGGAGCAGTACGCTAGATGTTCGGTGGCTATAAGGTTAATGATATGGCGGCAGTGTACTGCATGGTGCACTTGCAAACTGTGCGACGCCAGACCTCTCGGGAACAGAACCAATCTATACGGCGACAGGTGTACGATGTGTGCAATGCTTGATTCAAGTTTTGTTCGTCGCAAAGGCATAGTAAGCTTCACATCGGAACATGTAATGCAATATAAAAGAGTGAACACGATTACGATCATAGCTTGGTAACCAATCTCGTCAATCTCGCCATGCCATGGCAATGGCGTTACGTTCCTTTGTCTACTACGAGTTAAGAAGGCATTACTAAAACTGTCGCGTTGACGATTTTACGAAACGGTGTACGTAATGGAAATAGTGTCGATATTTTGCTACACACAAGATCAAACGACGTTCTCGTAAAGGCTACAAACGACACAGATCCTCAACCATCGTGCGATTTCCGTATCAAACTTAAAGCAACACCGTGGGTGGAATAATCCATCCAGTTCAAAACATTACCTGTTGGTCGGCATTATGCGAACAAAATCGAGCTTAGATGTTATCCGAAAAATGCAGACTAAACCTAAGCTGAAACAAAAACAATGAAGGTAACCGATGCAAGTTTAGCGCACATAAATGGAAGCACACCATTCAAGGAAGAAATCCTGGCTCACATGGGGCCAACCGATGTTCGCTACAGGCAATTCTAGAAGGTATGCTATAACTCTGTACAGGTAATAGAAACATTCAAACCCGCTTTTCACACTGTCTCCAACCCAATATAGTTCACCAAAATAATCGCTATCAATAAATAATCCACACAAAATTAGACTAAGTAATTGTTCGAATCCACCATCAATAGGTATAGTTCCCCCTCTTATTAAATGTTGAGACTTCTTGCTGATACCCGGCATTAAATATCAGACAGAAAATCGTAGAACCAAGCAGGCAGACAAAGCGTCTCATTCTGAGACTTACAGCACAGCTCGACGCTGCATATGGATTTGGCCATCCCCCCGCACACAATAGTGCCAGCGTCGTCCAGGTGCTCAAAGGCGGGTTGGCAAACGAAGTTCGAACAGAGCTCCTGGCAGCACTGGGACTCCTCGCACGTGTTGTCGTCGCACACAACCTCGTCGGCGTCGGTGATGGGAGCGAACCGGTCCGGGCAGCCGATAGAGTCGCAGTAGTTTGGTTCTAATGTTACACGATGGCAGACAACAAGCGTGGGTGAAGAACAGGTGGTCGTCCAAGGTTGCATGATAACGACACTTGGTGCGGAAGCACTACATTTTGTTTGACCCAGGATTCATGGTAACGGGCATCTGATGCGATACCAAAGCCCTAGGTTGATGGAGGTGGTGAAGCCCATTGAAGAATTGCTAGAAACTGCGTTTGTTAGAGATTCGCGGTAGGTCCAAGCCTTATGCGCCTCAGTCCACAAGGCGTTCACATCGTCCCATTCCTATATATGTGCACCCAGTTAAACAATACCTCCGAGAGTTGTGTTTTCCTTAAAACCCAAAAACACTTCGCAAAATACCTCTCTTGACAAATCGACTGGTACACTGCAAACATTGCCAGATCATACCAGGGAAATGTGTACCAGGTTTGTCTAGAGAAGACGTCTCACCCTCGCAGCATGTGTGTCGGTCGCACCTGTGGCGGCGTGGGCAGACTTTGCTGGCAGCGTCGTGCACAGGGGTCCAGTTGTGGGGGCACGGGTAGCTCGAACATACCTTGTCTGAGGTTTTATTCAGAGTTGCACGAGCACAGGCGGCGAATGTTCATTAGTTGCAGGAGGCGCACATACAAGGTGTAAATCGACCGATAAACTCGTAGAAGAAAATACTACTCGTTAAGAAAGCGCACGTACAAAAATACTTGAATTAACAGGGTGTAAGCATACCGTTAAACCGCACATTGACACAATAGTGAAGGGTCCCACTTAAGTGCAGTGAAACCACTTCTCACATCGTCGTAAGCCTTGGGTGCGGTGGATAATTGTTTTGGATGGCCGGGCTCAAGCTAGTGCGGGTGCCCGCAACACGATTTTGACACAGTGACCATGTGAGAGAATGCACGGTGTGTTCTAGAAAGTAAACTTTTTTTTCCACTCTCTAGACAATGAACTTCTTTTTCCTCCCCTCTATCCTCTATATTCATGACAGAAAGTGTCCGTGCCGATTCGTTGTTATATATTTGGTGTCGCACCACAGACGAGTGATACGTCTAAGGTCGCATGCTGTGGATAAAACATGTTGGGAACGACGGAGTTGCCTAACCCAAAGTCGTCAAGATTCTGTTCTTGTTTGGCAGTAGAATTCGTGGAGAAGCTAGTCCATGGGATGGTTCATGGGGTATTTATAAAAACTTGTGTTTTGGATGAGTTACAGAGACCCCCAAGGTGGGGAACCTCAGCACAACGGACACGCACCTCGATCGTACCTTGTGTCTGCAGTGTAAGCTTACGAATCAATTCGGCAATACGTTTGTGACGCATGGCACTGGAACGGATAAGTGCGGGTTCCAAAAAACAAGTGCGGATATTGGCGTATGGAGACCGACCGGAATATAGGATATTGAAAAAAAACAGACAACCTTTAAGTTGCCTTACCAACACTGATCTTGGAGTTTTAAATGTCTGCGGATAGCTGCAGGTTTTAAATGACGCACGCTAGCTTCCAAGTGAACAGGGATCTGGGCTTTAGTGGTA
>JAYJME010001176.1:0-17537 GCA_036873775.1 Costaria costata
GGTTTGAGCCAGGTCTCTATACGGCAACGATCTTGCTAGCCTGGAAGTCGGGGTCTTCAACGGCGCGCCGGCGCTTGAATACTTGTGAGTGATAATAGTTCCATAGCATTAATAGGGATTTGTATACCCAAAACATCAAACGTGCTTGAGGGAAATCTTAGTGAGGCCAACTTGAGTGAGGCCTTTCGGAGTAAGGCCAACGGACGCTTGAATACAGACGAGGTACATTATCTCCATTACGACCAAATATTTTGTTGCAAACTCAGGCTGTTATATTCACAAGCTAAAAGATCTGCCAATTAGTCAGCCTAACATGTGCAGGTGGCGGGACGGGTTAAGGTTAGATACTACAGGAATGCTCGCGTTGGAGTTCGAACCATGAACGCTACAGTTTTGTTTTCGATCGCTTTTTCTTGTGTACCTTACTGTAAACAGCAGTAACACTTTAACTTAACTACCACTGCTGCTACTCCTACTACTACTACTACTACTACTACTACTAGACGCGTGCTACGATAGGGGTAGCACGTTTTGGCATTTTATGTTTCTGAATGACGAAGCTCCTTAACCTAAAATCGTCACGGTGTCATTACTGTTTTCCAAATTGATTGTTTTATATCTAGGTCGTTGGTTTTTCATTCGGGTTGCACTTTTGGGTTGGCTCAAAGCCGGTTTGTGGGTGAAGTACAGAGCTCCTAAAGTGAGGAGTCTCAGAAAAAACAGGTGCACCTCTATCGTAGCACGCCTCACTCCTACTGTTGTTACTGCATATACGGTATAGGCCGGCCAACAAGTAACTCTTATTTCGAGTGAGCCTCAGATTCGTATTGTGACACCACCCTGGAACAACGTTTTGGGCATATGCTAACGCATAGGATTTTTTATAGCGCTCACCGCTAAGCACGATTTCCTAGTCAAATGTTTTGAGCGTCCGGCCAAAAGCGAGCATTACGTTCTAAATGGACACTTTCATATTCGCGGACCTATACGGTATTTCAATGAGTAATACCTGCCCCTACAACTACAACTACTACTGCCACCACAGCTACTACTTCTTCTAGTGCTGCTACTACTATCACCACAACTACTACTTCTACTACTACTACTACTACCGTTACCCGAAAACATAATCTCGGGAAACAAAAACACATCGATATATTTGTACAAGGATGTCATGCCCGGAAACAAAACGCTTCCATCCACATGAACACGTCAGCAGGGGACTCGTAAAAGGGTTCTCTCCAGGAAAACACCAAACCCTAATATATGCAACACCTCTTTCTGGGGATCACCCCTCTTCCCGGCGACCAAGCGGCTCCTGTCCAGGAGGCTGCCTGTCCACGCCCCCCGCTCGCTGAGCTTGGCGGCGGTTCCCATCCACCTAACGTATACTGGTATTACCTAAGGAGCAGAACGGCAACGCATACCGTTGTGGCTGTACTACAGGAAGACTATGCCCACACCTAATTGGGTGGTCTCTTTCGTGCTGTGCATGTGAAGGTTTAAGACAATGCTCCGGTGGTTTCAGCGATGGTGGTCGATGATTTCCAACACAACAACGTTGGTCGCCGAGATATAAGCAGGCGGGTATTTTCGGTAGGCTCTGGTAGCTAATTGTATAGCTATCTCGCAGCCTCCAAAACATGCTGTAACACGGATGTAGAGAAGCTGAAATATACCGGCAGGTTGTTGATAGCCAACCTTCCGGCAACGACCTCTCCCCCCCGCGTCAGTTTTACAAGATGCATGTCTCCCTGTAGTGATGTAACGATGTTTTCTGGCTGCTCGCTTCGCATTGTATCGTCTAACCTTCGAAGCATCTCAAGGAATCGGGCGAGAGACCTCGTGCTTGCACCGCATCATTCTTGCACAAACTTGATTCGTGTCCGGCGGTGAAACCAATCGTGGTGTGTCGTCTGCACGGTTCCGCCGCAATCGTCGTGTGCAGGGCCTTTGACCGCAACAAACTTACCTCGCTTCCTGCGGGCGTCTTCGAAGGCACAGGGGCATCTATGACTGAGCTGTGAGTGAATCCCAAGCCGAACTCATCCCCGTACGAGCCAACAAGATGTCGTACATCGGGCAGATTGCCATCTACACCATCCAGATCCTGCACCTGTCCTTCTGGTATGCTGTGCAGGGTCTGTGTAGTTCATATTTATCCCTGGAAATATGCGCTAGATAATGCAAATCATGCAGCTCCAAAACCCCGGCAATGTAATCATCTACGCCATGCAGATCATACGAACCAGAGATATGTCTGCCCAGCACGACACATATCCTAGTATGGGATCTCGTCTGTCCGAGGTGTGTAATATTCATATGGAATGTACAAGCTGTTCACGTAAACCTGGGGGGGGGGGGTCGTCCGATCTCAGCCTGAAAAAGGTGGCGTTTCCTTATGTCATTGTGTGAGAGTAAGGTCGTACATTCCGTCAGGTCATCATATCCGACGGGAGCACGAGACGCTCCGCTTGGTTAAGTAGCCCAGAAGGAAGAATTATTTGGGCACAAATTGCCTTCCAAGATTTAAATACAGTTGATGCGGTCATCTCACCTATAGGAACGACGATGGGCCCTGTTACAGACGTCTTTGTGACCCAAAGAGGAATATATACAAATATCTGCGCTCATGAAACAATTTTTAAGAACTGATTCAGAACGACCACCCAATAAGGGTGTACTCCGGCTAGTCTACCACGCCTCAGTTCTGAGTTCATGGTGCCATTACAGTAGAGTCGTATTCTACACGTAGCCCAACTTTTTTCCCCAGGGCACATACTGGTGCTCTGTGCTGTGCAAACCGCCACTGTGATGACGCGTGCTACGCTAGAGGCAGCGCGATCTAGCTAAAGAGGTCTATGAATGACCGGGCTCCTCAACCAGAAATCGTCGGAGTTTCGTTCTTATTCTGCACCAACTTTCGGTGAATGCCTAGGCCATGGGATAGTTCGTCCGGTAGCAGGTGTGGTTTTCCCCCAGATCAGTGTTTAGGAGGCGACTGTGTCTTAGAGCCTCCTCAGGTAAGGAACCTCCGGAATGTCATGGTGCCTCCTTACCGTACCATGTGTCTGGCGTGTGGCACCGCGGTGTTGACCACCTTAGTTTCCGTACGTCTGCCCTTGTTATAATCATTTTCCTCCCGTCCACCCCTCGGAGAAAGCCCTGTCCATCAGGGTCAAACCGCGTAAACCTGACCTCGCGTAGAGTATCAAGCCAGCGGTCGTGCTTCGGTGGGGTGTCCCAAGAAGATGGCAATACGTTAATTGTAACCACAAAAACGCGTTTTGCCACCTGGTCGTGTCCAGTTGCACTGCGACGGTGATGCCTGTACTGTGGGCCACCTTGCGAGCACACATTACATGAGCCCCAAGCCTAAGAAGCGTCTGCAACGCCGCAACTGTTATTGCGAACAAACAGGCGCCTCCTCGAGAATGAGCTTACCGCTCTACCCGCGGGCCTGTTCGATGGCATGGTCGCTCTAGAGTCATTGTGAGTGACGCGTTAGCAAGTTGTCAGGTTTTGGAATGTCATACGCGTACGAAATAGGGTGCGATTAGTCAGGAAACATCCAGTTGTTACTCAGCTAAGTCCATACGCAGATAGTTGGGAAAGGCCTCGTCTCTTGTCCATCCGATATCGTCCGTTGCGAGGGGCAACAATCACGTGGTTAGAATAGTGCCTCGCCCAGCCGATGTCATAATTTCTAGAAGGATTATCGTGTGCACATGCCTCATATTTGTAGATGCATTCGCTAATTCTCCGTAGGGTGATGGCACGTGTTATAGCTCTCAATCGTGCTCATGAGCGTCGGAGCCGTGTACTCGATCTCTTGTTTGAACAGCCAACGGATCGCCGTGAAATAAACGCTGTATTGGTCGCACTGTAGATTTCGCAATGCGATTAAGTAGACGGTCTGATGTTCACACTTCTGTCGGGCATGTGTGAATGCGTGTCTCGAGTGTATCTCTGCGATCACTCTATATGACATCATGTCCGTCTCATTCCATGCTGGTTTCATGCCTCCAAGGTACCTTCAATTCAACGGCCTTGTCATGCTGCCTGCAAACATCTTCGATGGCTTGGCGTCGCTGCAACAGCTGTGAGTGTCGTCCCATAGGCTGTACCATGTTCGTCGACACCAGGTATCCGGAAATACAGAACCCCAACATACTGCCTGGTGTGGTAGTCGTATAGCTGCGCTACATGCTCGCGACATAATCTGTTTTGTCCTTTTCTCGTGTTGGCAAGATTGTTAAAGGAGCCCGCACACGTAGGGTACGGTAAGGTTGTTGTTCCATGTGTTTTATTACACTCCTTACCTGAGCAGCTTTTCGTCGCACCCCAAAACCGGCGTGTGACACACATTGAACATTCGCATGGTCGAATATAGGTATTGCGTGTATAAAAAAATGCAAAATGTTGTACAACACAAATAGTGTTCCTACTCCTACAACAAATGTTGTTCCTGTTTGATATTGGGAAGTCTTCGTCGGTTGAGCAGCCCTGACGGTCGTAAAAGGCTTTGACCTGCAAGGGTTGTATACCCTCATCGTAGAACGCGTGTGCGGCCGACCTACATATCAACACCTTCGACTGCAATTATCAGGAAGCCACCGAACAACAAGGCTAGGCCGCTGTCCGTGTCAAGAACGCATACCCTTTTTCACGCGGCAGACGGTATGGAGGGTACCCCGTTTGGACGTACAGTTCTGCTGTGCACACCGCTTTCAGCAAAACTTAGAATAGTTCGTGGCACAACATCAGCAATCGTGTTTGGTATCTACAGTCATGCAGTTCTCGTGTAAACGAGCACCTCTTGGACGACAGTAGCAGCAACATGCTGCGTGGCTACACGGTCCAAGGCCACGCCTGTTCGACTGAGGCCACGGAAGGGGGGGGGGGGGCACGTTTAGGTCGATTTGTTTTGATCCAATCAAGGACAATCGGAATAGAGTGACTACCCTAACTATACGTACAGTTAGTTTTGCACTATTTTATGCTATTTTTATTGCTCGACATGCGCGGCCTTGGGCATGCATTGTTACGCTGTCCAGTAAAAAAACAAACAATTTCTTATTCGAGAGAGGCGAATAAGCGACTTGCCCGAGTGGCCTATACGGGGTAGTAGCTGTCGGGGTGGCCCCCCTGCCGTAGTTCCAGTCGTATATCGGCCATCAAAATCAAACTGCGAATACATTTTGCTGTTCTGAATGAAACACGGGCTACGACGATAAGAGGTCTATAAAGGGTGAAACGTTTTCAGGATGACGAGGCTCGTACACCCAAATTCGTCGGAACTGTTGTACTCTTCTTCAATTGCAATATGTTTCGTGCCATACTGTACGCATATAGGTGATGGCATTGATCATCCGGTAAAGTACTTTCATTATTTTCGTATATTTTGTCTGGGTTGGGTTTAGAGCTCATCAAGAATGGAACCTCCGAAACCTAATGGAACAATACCCCTGCCGTACTAATACTGCTAACAGTGCCATGAGTCTTCATTGGCAAATTGACCATTGACCACCCCATTGCCCAAACCACCATGAATGCCTTAGGTTCATCAACGGGAATGAGCTGTCAACCTTGCCAGCCGGCACCTTCAAAAGCCTGACGTCCGTTTACAATATGTGAGATGCCCTGTTAGAATGTAGTACATTGCATGCTTTTACAACCTTTTACAATGATATATTGATGAACCGGAGCATCCAGGCATACAATTATGCTGTTCGTGCGGGTTGGGAAGTCGTCGCTTGCGGGGTATGCACTTTTGTTTCTCGCGTGTGAGCGTCAGGCTTTCTGTCAGCGCTGTGTCTTCCCCCCCACCGTAGACAAATATGACATTGACGGACGTCGTGAATAGAGTCACGTCATTTTCAGGATGTAGGGATCTCGTTCTGGGTGTTTTTGCCACCCGAAAATTGGTTACACGTCCGCAGAAGTTACGTGCGCAAAAGTGTGTTGTTTTTTAGTATTTGAGGAACAGCACGTATATGCACTATTCTTAGGGTCGTGGGGACAAGTTAATTAGTAGCTTGAGTTAGTGTCGACTATGGTTAATTTGATTGAGGAGACGATATGTCAACCATGGCCAAGGGTTGACAAAGATTACTGAGCATCGGCGACTGTGCTCAAAGCACGCACTGGTTTGCGGACAGTCACGATTGCTATGGATATCGGTCGCCTAGTGGATACCTGGTGTTGGCTTCGGTTCTGTAGCCCTACACGACCAGCTTGAACTCGATTGGATGTCCATGTGAACCCCAGCGGGTGTTGGCATTCTGTGCTCATATCGGCGAAGGGTTGGGGGGGGGATGTTGTGGTTGTGGTGTGCGCTTGACAAACCTACAGCAAGGGCTAAAACCTCGAACTTAAAAGAACAAAGCAAAATATTTCTTGAATAGCATGTGCAAATGTAACACGCGCAACATAACTGGTACCTGGTAGATGTTAACCTGTGCATATTGAAGTACCAGCAGTCGAGGTAACATTGCAATTATTGTTGGTCTATCCTATCGACCAGGTTTGATTGATCCCTCGTGTGTCCTCTCTTCGTCGATGTGTTGGCCACCCTGGCGCCGCCCGGCCCTCAATGATTCGGAGCTACGAGCTCATTTAATGTTGTGTACATGTCGAGCACCGAGCAGTGTGTACTTTGTGAATCGATCCCTAATGACGTCCTGCTTCTGCCCGTTGTGGCCTGCGAAACAGGCACCTGTCGCAGAACAACTTCGTCGATCTACCAGCGGGCTTCTTTGATGGTTTAACGTCTCTGACGCACTTGTGAGTGCATGCACATTTTCAAATTGCTAAAGGACATCTGTTAAACGCCTGGGTTTTGGTGTAGCCAGTCGTTCTTTATCGAGGCTAACCGGTAAGAGGGTTGTGGTTAACACTCCCCCTGGGCGCCCGTGCCCCTCGCGTCTAGCGTACGGCTATTCAGGTAGTGGGACATGAGACGGCTACTCAAGCGGGGATCGGCTAGAACCCAGCAAAACGATCGTAGCGCGGTCAATTGTGCGCTGGGTTGAGGCATGCACGAGCGAAAGACGAGGCGCGATCTGACCACGAAAATCTGCAGGGATAGGATTGGCGTTTAAGGGACGAGTGATGCACTGCATAAAATGATACAGTTATCGCGCAATGCTGACACTACTTAGCGATATACAGACACGCACTTCACTGTGAGTGCAAGAATTACTTATCCACAAAGGCGAACACCCATTGTGCCGTTGCCCGCCCAGAGCGACTGACATTCGTTTTTGTTTCGTGCCGTCGGCTCTCGTGCTTATTCAGGCAACTGAGTTTCGGTGTGATCGCCACGCTTCACGCCGAACTCTTCCACAGCACGCCGGCTTTGCGGTTATTGTGAGTGACGCGATAACATGCCGACTCGGGCCAGAAGTGTAGGTTACTCGAAACGCAG
This sequence comes from Costaria costata, assembly GCA_036873775.1. NCBI lineage: Eukaryota > Phaeophyceae > Laminariales > Agaraceae > Costaria > Costaria costata. The sequence goes on from JAYJME010001176.1 coordinate 7,430, forward strand.
TAACGACTTTATGGTCCGTTCGGCTTGATTTTAGAGTAGCATCCTTACATATTACTGTATATCTCAACTGGTCAATTGGATGAACGCAGCCTTGTATTTTTCTAGGCGGCTGTGCGACCACTTAGATCAGTCCGTTATTAGGTGATAGTGAACCCATGCGGGCTAATATATTCCGTGTTAACGGCCGAGACCCCTTCTTTCTTCTCCTTGATGTGCCTGTCTGTTAACCTTCATGATAACATTATCGTGAGTTAGGTACATTAATGACAACGAGGTGACGTCGCTCCCGTCTGGCCTCTTCGACGGATGCGACAAGTTACAGTATCTGTGAGTATTACCACCTTCGTCGAAGCTGCTTATGTCGCGTGACAGGTGCAAGCAGATCACATCGATATTCACAGCACTCTGCGGTTGACGTGGGATCATCTGCCTAAACAGTGCTATCGATGAAGTACCGTTTTTGACGATACAGCAGTATTTCATAGATCTTCCAATTGATGCGAAAATGTGGCGTTTAATGATGAATGTTTCTATCGGCAACTTTACATCGCGTTCCAATCGTAATGTACGATATTTCTCCACTGGGTCTCATATGCGGTCCGCTCATCTCGACGTGTCAATCCTGAACGGCTCTTGACGGACGAGACAGGCGGCTTGGTGCCAACCAGATCAGCAGCTTGCCGGAGGACATCTTCGCGGATACCGTGGTTTTGGAAGAGTTGTGAGTCAAACCGCCCAGTGTATCTTCTCTGAACGAACGCCACGTCGTGTGTTTTGTGATCGGCTATAGTTTGGGTTAACTACCTGATTGCGCGTTGCCACCACCCAATTTGGCACGCTGTGTAGCCGTACAGTACGCGACAGCAGTCAAGAAACTCCTATTTTGGCTTAGGCTCGCGGCGTAATGTGATCTCAACGTTTAGCGTAGTTTCTTAAAGGCTACTATATAGGAATTAGTGTTACGTTCCGCGCTGATCACAAATGCTTAGACTCTGTAAATTCTTATCTTTTAAAGAAACTCAGCATGAAACTCTTAACTACCAAATTCTTAACGCATGTCGCGTACTGTATTCGGATTGAAGATACAATGGCGGCTTTCGTGAATAATCAGTAATCGTAACACTGCGGTCATTTTGTACACCTTCGAACTTCTTATATGGTCGGGAGAGCACATTTAGGCACGCTTATAGGCCTTGCTTTTCAGCCAATAATAGCCTCGCGGAAGAGTGACAACCGCCGTATTTTGATGCAGGTTGAGGACGCGATATTCGTCTTGGTTCGCGATGTGAATCACCTTGGAGTGTTTCGTTACCCTGCCTCAAAACAAAACAAAAAATCCCGTTTGGAGAGAGGCTTGGGACCCTCGCCCGACTATTACGGGGGACCATAGTTACTAGGACCTACTGTAGACACAATAGGACCTACTGTAGACACAATAGGACCTACTGTAAACAACAAAACCTATATATTTCCCTATTTTTGTTATCAATATTTGATCCACATTTAATAGGACCTACTGTAAACACAATATAACCTACTGTTGAATCCAAAACCTATATATTTGACTTTATTTGCTAACAATATTTGGTCCTGTTTACTAGGGTCACCCGTATTAGTCTAAAAGTAGAAGTGATACTGGAACATAGACACATGCTACTATTCGCATACTGATACTATATATCAGTATACTAATACTACTAGTAGTTCGATAGGGGTGATGTTCCATGTTTTTTCTGTAACTCGTCCAAAACCCAACATTGAGGAATATTGTGAGAATAACCCGATTAACAGTCCCATGGCATATAGGTACACAATGACAGATTTCGTAAACCTGAATCCCGACGACAGTTGGTCAAGGAAGCTCTGTGGCTCAGAAAATGTTTTAGCTAAACGCGTTGCCCCTACTGTAACGCCAGGTGTGTTGGTGTTGTTTGGAAACATTGTGTGCGTGGTTCCGAGACTTAAATGTTACTTCCTTTATGGGCATCCTATGTACCCTCCAGATGCACTGCGACCAGTAGCATGGGCTATGAACGAACGTTGGCATAGCACAGGCAAGAAAGAAGTACAGCGTAAATAACCTGCTTGCTCTCGTTGTGTTATTCAGCTTTAACGTGGCTTGGAACACGTGTCGTATAGTTCTCGGCTAAACCACTCAAACCAATCTCTGATGCTTAGTCGTACCAAGCGGGCACACAATAGTATACTCAAGGCCAGTCTCGGTTTCAGACGCGTGCCATCTGGTATTTCATCATGGGCCAGGCAAATAGGGCCGGACATAGGAGCACTATGCATTTTCGGGGGGGGTGTGGGCTTTGTATCTAAAACTACAGGCAGCGACCGCGGGCCTGGCGAAATGTTTCTGCTTTTAGATTTGAAGTTCCTGTGGCGATCTGTTTCATAATTCGTATACATTTGAAAGGTATAAAATGTAACGACAACGTAACCGACGGAAGTAATTAAGCTTTGGACCGTTCGTGCGGTGATCGTGTTACTTCTCCATTTCTATCCTGGAAAAGTATCTGAATGTAGCGGCAATGGACCATTTGTAATGATCTGCTTACCTTCTCGTCGCTCGCTGTTGTATCGCTGCCATCTCATCGCTTTAGGTGGCTTCAAGACAACGAACTACTTACGTTGCCGGAGACTTTATTTCGTGCAACGCCGGCTCTGCAGAACTTGTGAGTCGCATGCTAGTTGTATGATGTTTACGTATTCAAGATAGTCCCTACCAACGCGGTATAAGCAATGCCAACAGGGCCTTGGGCTGCCTGGCTGGCATGCCCGACATCACAAGGAACTTGGCCACAACAGTCGCACACTCACGTTCGTGGGTCGCCGGCCATACGTCTGTGTTGTGTTCGGCGTAAAAAGATTCGACTTATCCAAAGCCAGAAGGCTGCTTCTACTTATAGCAGACGTTCGGTGGGTTTGAAGTGCGTGTCGAAGTGATTGAGGCAATGGACGTGGAGAACGCGTGCCAGTTGGACAGCCAGCTAGTGTTGACTTGTTACATCCGCACAGAGATGACGACCGTATCCTGTTGTCAAAATATTTAGTGTGTCAAGTGTCGGTATTTCGCGGACGGTGAGTGCTTCTCCTGTCAAACGTTCAATAATTGACCAAGCCGCACATTCTATGCTTTCGGTACGAGTTGCGTTTATACAAAAGGCAAATTGCAGTGTGCAACTCGGGCATTTGTTCACCGTGATACTCTCCTCGCCCCGGTTGGCTGTGAATCAGGCGACTGGAACGAGTTGGACTGACCTCCCTGCCGGCCGGCATCTTCGAACCTACGCGGTTTATAAGGGAACTGTAAGCTAATATTAAAATGGGTTACAGGTGTCCCGCACAAACACTACCATTACTGTGGGTTTGCCTGGCTGGCTGGCGCTACCGTAGGGGTGGAGCATATTTTGATCGTTTTCTTTTTCCAGGCGATCGGAGCCACCCGGCCCGGAAGAGTGACTACTGTTTTTTGTTTTTGCAGGATTGAGCATTTTCATGCTTTTCGATTTCGAGATATGCGCCACCTCATATTTCCTTTTCAGCGGAGGCGTGTGCTACGATACGGGTGGCAGTTTTTTTGCCATTTTGATTTGTTCTGACGAACGAGGTTTCCTCTACTGCCCAGTCACCCGATCTCGCTATTCTCTAAGACAATAATTGTCGTCGCTCTCCTATTCATAGGTTATGGTTGTTGTTCGTAGAGTCGTCCGTTTGTTTTTCCAGAAAGCCAGGGTTTGGGAATAGTGGAGGGCTCCGCTAATGAGAAGCCAAAGAAACTAGCACGGATCAACACCCCTATCCCCTACCACAGCATGCCTCCTGCACGTGAAACCCAGAAATAGACTAGTTTTAGAGTGGTAACGAGTCACTGGCCTAAGTCCCTTAATCGCGGTAGTGAATACAGGGGTATTAAACGCTATATAATGCCGTAGTACCACTCGTACTTGTTGCCTCACACACATTAGGTACATCAAACGTGTAACTACCTTCCTCCTGCCCCATCCTCCGCAATTCTTGGGAAGGCCATGAACGCCACTGTTCGCTGCTGACCGGCGACGAGGACAACCCCTCATGTTTGCTCATGTCTGCCGCTATGCCCCTTACGACCTATGATTTCGTACCGTGTAGTACATCTGGTGATATAACCCGTTTAAATAAGCTAAAGGGGTAGTTGCGTAGAGCTCGTCGACACTTGTTTCCAGCTGCTAAGTGTCTTTATATACCACCCTAACACTAAGGCCGCCGGCACGAACATTATGGTCCTCTTCTGAAGGCCTTGCCGGCAGACTCTCTTGTCTTGTGTGTCTCATCCTCATGCAGCGCGTGCAATGCAAGGGAAACCACACCTGTTCCTCGCCGTCCTGTTCATTCGTGTCAATGTAATGTGTTCACGTTGTTGATTCACCAGGTATCTTTACCGAAACGAGAACTTCGTCGTACCGGCTGGCCTGTTCAACGGTCTGGCCTTTTTGGAGTTTTTGTGAGTTCGCCACATGGGTTCGATCGAATCGTGCAGTCTTTGATTTCAAGCGTGAAGCCAGGAACCGGCATACCAGCTGTTGTTTTGTAGAAGGTGTTGGTCCGCCTGTGTGTAAGAAAAGTCTTTCAACCAGGACGGCGGCGTTCTGAATCCCAATGTACGATTTTCGACTTCCGAGTGGAGATGTGGTGTGTGTTTCCTCATTACTATAAGTTTACTTGTTGTTGTATCGGGAAGCCTTCGGAACAACGTCTATGCGGTAAGAGGCGTGTTGGATTGAACCGTCGACACAAGCGTGTTAGCACAAAGCTCGATGATCACAAGGATGGCATAAATATAATGTTGCGATCGTGGTACCTTGGCGAATAGCTTAGCGTGTACGCCAATCTCTCGTCCAGTGTAGGGTTCGAAAGCTTGCTGGAATGGACATCGTGTGGCATGCTCAGCACAATTCTGAGCACCTCCATCATACGGAATACAGATTATACAAGTAGGCGTTTTATGGACGGAGAACATAACCAACCTCCGTTGCTGCTTTCTGCACTCTGGCACTGCCCGGCACCGGTGATGTCCAGGTTTCTCGACGACAACAATATCGCCACCCTTGCGACGGACATCTTTGACGACTTAGCTTCCGTCCAAACCTTGTGAGTACCGTAATTAATAGTAGAGAGATATACGTATTAATAGCAGAGGCTCGACAATTATGATCGCTTCAGGGTGATGCGCTTGCTTCATTCTGCTGAGCGGCATATCAGTACAGGTATGGGTCGCATAGAACAATCTAATCATTTTGTCCTTTCCCTGCAAGATACACGCTTCGATAGAGGTGTTGTTCCATTATGTTGTTCTCTGAGACTCCTCCCTGTAAGGGCTTCGTGCTTCGGCCACAAACTCATTTGGAGTAAACTGAAAGTGAAACTCGATTAAAATACCCATGCTCCAGATATGCAAAAACATACAATGGCAAAACAAGACTGACACCCCCGACGATTTTGAAAAACGGAACGCCGGCGCCCAGGAGCATAAACGATGAAAAAAAGTGCATCCCATATCGTCCCACGCGTCGCAAGTAATGACGACCCTAGACCCTAACCCAGACCAGGAATTCCTACGGTTGCCAGGTAGAGGGTACCTCGCTTCTTCTCAGATAGAACGCAAGCAAACGCTGTTGTGGCCATTTCCTTGTTGCTTTTATCAACATTGACTGTACTGGCCTCATGGAGTCGGACATAACAATCGGTTCCATTTTTGCCTTGACCAGTTTACTCCTCGTACACGAAGCGTACTCGTTATCCAAGTAGTTTTCCTCCACAACTGCGGGTGACATTCCAAGTGGGTTTAACCAAGATCGACCAAAACCAAAGTACTGCGCACGAATATTAGGATCCCATGTGATATTTTGGTTGTATGAACTCACAGGCCAGTGGCAATGGGGCCTGTTCAGAACAAGTAGTTATTTTCGTTTTTGCCAAGTAAGACGTTGACCAAGCTCATCAACTATCACCCTCTAGCATCTGATGGCGTTTGGATAGAAAGTAATCCGTCCAAACCTCAGTCGACGACGTGCGTTCCGCCATTCTAGTTCGGCCTTCATCGTTTCAGCTACTGGTATTCGTACCCAAATGGGGTCGTGGACATACCACGATACCTAGAGCCGTGAGTCGGCACGACTTAAGTCGCCAACTAGGTACTAGTCGGACTACTGTAATAGTTAGTCGTTTCCCGGAGGTGCCGACTATCCGATTTATTGGGTTTCTATACTTGCATGAGGGATTTTTGAATGCCGGATACATTTTTATGTATATTGGTCCACCGGAGGCCGATTTGACTTCAGTCTGCAGGTCGTCTGGCAATCAGCTGGCTTCGTCAGCCGACTTGCCGTCTAAAATCGGTTAGTTGGTTAAAGGCACCTGCCGATTAGTTATTAGTGGTGAAATCCTGCCGACTCACAGCCCTAACAATACCACAATATACAATTTTTACGTGTAGTACCTATGCACGGGGGGTCGGGGGGGGGGGTTACTGAGGTCATTGACAGTGGAAACGACCGGCTTACATTTACAAGTATATTTCAGATTTATTTAGATCACACCGGGAGATGGAAAGCATCAAGGTATTTTATGATAAGCGATCCGGCCAGAGGCAGCGTCTATGGTTATTTCCAGGTGCCGGCAATTGTTTACAGTATGTGTCGGCCAACACTGGAAGCTTTTAACCCCGGCCTAATCGTGGACGCATGTGTCCGGCTCAGGTACCTGGATGGCAACAGCCTCACCACCCTGCCCGCCGGGTTGTTCGATGGACTCCCAAATCTTCAGCGCTTGTACGTCCCACCCTCCTCCCGAATTCGTGCTTTTCATTTTCCTGTGTCTGTAGCATATTTCTGCGCTCGACTCATGAACAATAGTGTGGGCTGCAAGTGAGCCAAGGAGGCGATTCTTCATGCGCGAACGATATATCTTGTAGATGACGGGTTTGCCAGTACTGGGTTCAACCAAGAATCATGTCACGACCACGGCTATCCTCACGTTGTTAATTTATTAGCACGGAACCTTACACTACGGTAAGGGAGTACGCCATCCAGAAACTAGGTGGGCAGCTCTGAAATATTACGACTTGTTTCGAAGATTTTATCCAAACGTTGAGCGTGTGGCTTGGACATTGCACACGGTGAAGACCGGGTACGATTCTCGCCATCTACATGACCCGTGCTACGCTATGTGTTGGACCTTTGAGGCCGATCCTCAACCGGTAAGCTAACAGATGAGGTAAGTGGGGTTCCACGTTTAGTTTACACAACGTTGTCGCTAAAATACCTAGCCAATCAAATTGTGCATGGGGATTGCGTTCACCAATGTGTCGAAGGCGGCTGGTGTATGGTGTAGTGACCAAAATTGTTGCAGGGGGACATTTAGGAGCTGTCATTGGTTTTAACGGTAACAGACGGTTGCTACGTACGGCTGATGTGTGTATTTAGGTCAATTTGCTTCAGCCGATTAGAGCCGCGCTCCGAAGAGCGGCTGCCCTTTTTCGTTTTGCGGTCTCAAACGTATTATGTTTGTTAGATTTATCGATACGTACCACCACATTTGGATTGGTATTATCCGATGCTCAAAAAGCAAAGAACAATGGAACAAGTCGTTTGAGAGAGGTCTTGAATCCGTCGTCGGAATGACCCGAACGCGACAACGAACCCGGAGTATTTAGCCCCTTTACCATGCCACTAGCCAAGACGCGTCTGGTTGAGACTAACAACAGGATACCAAGGGGCGATATTTCCTCCCCGGGGAACTGTAGATTCAAACATTTTATGTTTGACTCGTTCCTTACCTGCCTAGCCCAAGGTCGTTGCTGGTGTCCTAACTTCATAGTTTCTCGTTATTTGGTTGTCGTGTCGGGCATAGAGTTCGTCGCGTTTGAAGCGGCAAAACACTATTATAGTAGGAAGCACGTGGTCGCAAAACTGTTTCCTTGACTCCCAACGCGTTGCTCTCCGCACAGTCCAGCGTTCATCTCACGCACTGTTCTTCAGCGGGCCGATATTGTGTGCCACAACCGTTCCCTATTATGAAGTTTCACGAGTGCCTCTGTGTCTGTATTTTTCAATTGTTCCACTTACGCGTGTGGACCATCTGGCTCGAGATATCTACGCCTACAGTTTGTGCTTGGTGGGTTTCATTCGGGGAGCTATTCCAAGGGTGTGGTAGAAACTTAATGGTATCCCGCCGACGACGTCAAGGATGAAATGGAGCAGAAAAAATACCCAACAATTTTTGTATGTACCGTATGTCTCACGCATCGTTAACAGGTTTCCGCTCGCGACGTACTTTTCCCATGTTTTTGACGTGTGTCGCCCTGCACAGGGAGCTAAGCAGGATGGAGGGTCTTCAATGCGTACCAGCCACGTAAGAGTGTGTATGGAGCCTACTACTGTAGTTGTGTCGTCGAGTTAAGGTTCCACAGAAGTTTCGCTTGCGTCAAGTTCTACAGCTCGTTATGACATTGTGCTCGGTGGCCCGCGTGGTTGTTGTACTCCGCCAGGGGATATTTTTTCAAAGCGCACGCTCCTGTTGGTCGACTCCAAATGCCTCGAGTCCCGTTCATTCTTCAAAGGGCGCAACGATTAATTCGCAATCGCCCGTACACGACACGGTTTCAACTCTTACATACTGACCGTCCTTGTACTGTTTGGGTTGACCCTGTGTCGAAGAAGCGACTTTGCGTCTACCCAAAAACCAATAGACCCTTGCTACGGTAGAGGTACACGCTTTTTTTCGGGGGTTCCATACCCCGCCCGAAAACTGGTTTGGAGTAAAACTGGAAGGGTAGCCGGATGAGCAAAGTCATGGACTAGGCATTCAAAGCGATTCTATTGCTGAACAAGAATGAAATTCGGGCGATTTTGGGTTAAGGAGCCCCGATATTCAAAAACGAAAAAGCCAAAAAGGGCAACCTCTATCGTAGCATGCGTCAGTATGCATCACGATTTCCTGAATGCAGCCAGACCCATGCTACCATTTTGTTTCTGAGGCTCTTCACTTTAGGAGCTCCATATCAGACCCGACCACTGTTTTTGAGTAAAATGGAACGGCAGCCCGGTGAGAAAAAGCATGGGCCAGGTATTAAAAAACAATCATATTGCCAAACAAGAATGACATTCGGACGATTTTGTGTTAAGGAGCCCCGTTATTCAGAAACAAAAAAGCAATAAAAGTGCAACCTCTATCGTAGCTCGCGTCGCCACTCGAGGCCCGCCTTTGAGAGTTGAATTGATACCTAAACTTCCGATCTACAATGACGCGGCTGGTTGTTCTCAAACTTGGCGCCGTGCTGTGGAACTGCAGCGATGCGGAAACGGTTCTTCTTTCCACGGATTTTGACGCCAACGGCATATGCGGTAAGTGATCATCAATCATGTTCAAACCTAATACGAATGCATCTTTATTGGGCGACGGGTTTCTTGCGTAGACTGGCGCTAGAAGGTGGGGCGAGTTTCTCCTTCACTACGTACATACTGCTGGCTCCACCGCACATGATGTTCATTCTACTAGCTCCATATCACACGCGAAAATTGTTGTAAAGTAAATTAGAGAGGCAGCTCGATGAGCAAACCCATGGACTAGGCATTCAAAAAATCATATTGCTACACAATAATGACATTTGGGCGAGTTTGGGTTAAGGAGCCCCGTTATTCAGAAGCAAAGAAAGCCGAAAAGTGCAACATCTATCGTAGCGCGCATCTGTTCAGAATTCAGTACCTTGGATGTTTCGCCCAATTTCTATCACGACCGCCTGGCGCTAATGTATCGGGCAATAGCGTGTCGTGTTTGTGTGGGGACGATGAGCATAGAGGCGGGAGCGGATAAACTAGGACCTTAGTCTGGCACTGCACTGGGGACCGTCTCATCAGTTGGAGTTATACAGGAGTGCTTTCACTACACGTCCAGACAGCCGGACTCCAGACGCTCAACGAGCATTCGTAGTTCTTGACAGTGTGCCGCTCCGTCTCAGGGGTGACAAAGAAAGAAATTGCACGGAAGAACATAGTGATGTTGTCGTCTAGGCTCGTCTTCATAAGTATCCGAACGGTGTGGGGGGGGGGGGGGGGGGGGGGGG
>JAYJME010001177.1:0-17537 GCA_036873775.1 Costaria costata
TACGTACAGCCGTACGTAGTGGGCGCGGTACATATAAAACGGGGGGAAAAGTAATACAAAATCCATACAACAAGAAACCTACAAAAACAACAGGCCATACTAAATAAACCCCATATGATAAAAAGAAGCAAAAAAAACGGACGACGGTGGGGCTTGAAGCGACGACCTCACGGCCGAGATTCCGGCGGGCTACCGCGGAGCAAAAATCCCGGAGGGGGGGGGGGTGATAGTGTACCATTCCCGAAAAAAACGCCTTCATACCGATAGAAACCCTAAACAAGGACACGAAAAAAAAGACCTTATGGAAACGCCTCCGAAAAAGGTTGGAAACCCCTCATTTCCCGCGGATCCGCCCGATTCCCGGGGAGAGAGGGAGTCGTCCCTGGTAGAGCGCCTTCCCACGCCCCCCGCTCGCCGAGTTGGGCATCGGCGCCCGTTCTTTCGGCGGGGTCACCGAGGGCTGCTGTGTGGGGCGGACGTGGATTGGTCGTGCGCCACCGGACCGATACTGAAATCGGCATATATATATATAGTCGTAAAGATCCAATGAGACGTCACCATCACCACCACGGAGGAGCATCATGTAATAGTGACTGCGTGGTGCACGCAGGTGGAGACAACTGAGCTCGCCAATCTAGAGAGAGCTTTCAGGTTGTTGTTGGCGACGGTTCGGGGTGTCCTCCGAGTCGTTAGAATATGCATCTAGTGGAACAAATACGCAGGTGCAGGAAGACATTACACTCCCTGCGACGATAGAAATTGGAACCAGCACGTCCCCCGGTGACGCGGCAGTGTTCATCGACACAGCCGCTTCGCATCATATGGTGCCTGCCGAATCTAATCTTTGCCAACATGCCGTCAACCAGATCGATTGCAGCGTGCGTGTGAAAGGATCGTCCGGCCTCACTGCTGCAAGCTCACAAGGTACTCTCAGGGTTTGTCTACGCAGTGGCCGAGGTGAGCTGGTACCGATCTACTTAGAATTGTTACTTGTTCCCAATTCAGGAGGGGCTGTGTTTTTCGGTCGGAGCGCTCCACGAGAAGGGAGTGAAGCTTGACATGCTGTATAATCCTCCAGTTTTAAGCGACGGTAACGAAGCGTTTCCCATTTCAACGGGAGTTCCACGGATGTTTGTCATCTATATACGAAGTACTACTGTATTAAATGGGCAAGAGGAGCCCGCGCGCTTTGAAACTGCCAGCAGTGGAGCTGACAACAGGGGGAAAGTTATGTTGACAGCTCCGGAGCCCGAACATCCAGTGCAACTGAATATACACCAGACGACTCGCCAACGTATGGGACGGTGGACCTGGGAAACGCGAAGCTCGATGTAGGTACGAGAGTAGCTCCAAACGTTATCGCAGGAACACTTATGTCGACAAAGGCTACCGGGACGGAGCTGGAAACGTATGGGATCACCGATATACGCCCGACGAAAACGCCTGCTGAAGTGAGACCCGTGCAGACTACAAAAGACCCAGTTTTGCCAACAGAGGACATTGCAATATTCAGGTCTGCCAGAGGATCTCTTCCTTCTCTTAGCAGGTCCACGACGGTTGAACTAATTTACAGCGAAGACGCAGGAGAGGAAGACGATTTGACTGCGGACGTTGACGCAGATGTCGCTGGATATACGGAAAAAGAATACTCTACGGCGGGAGTCGTTGCGTGCTTGGCAGGAGCACCTGTAGACTGAGAAAATATGTGTGTAACGACGGCTGTGTTGATATCAATCTACTGTGTAGAACTAGATAACGTATATGCGTACGTAGTTGATGTAAAGTACATTTCCACGGGCTACCAAAAGGCCGACATTCTCATCAAGAGTTTGGGCGCGCTAAAGTTTGTGTCGAACTGCCTCATGCTATTATACGCGGTGAATGAACGCCCCCCCCTTTCTAAATCAGGCATCAAGCCTAAAGGGTTTAATGGAGCTCGTATGAAGAGATTAATGGGGGCGTTGAACAGCTGAAGTTTCATGCGGTTGTTGTTTATGATATTTGTGTTAGATGATCGAGAAGGCAGTCCTACTGTACTCATTATGGAGAGTTGAACTATGTAAATACTTCGGATATGATGGTATGAAGTGCTTCTTGAGGGGACATGTCAAGATATGTGTAGTGCAAGATCAACTCCACATGCTATTGGGGTTTTCTACTGTATTGTATGGCGGTTTACTTTGATATGAAACCGTCAGTTTAGGTGGCTTCGACGCCTGATCATCTCCGAGGTATTAATTCACTCTGTTTTTGCTCTGTCGAACCTCTGTTCGGCGGTAGCTACTGCACAATCTCGTGCTGCAGCACAGCCAATACTGCATGCTCTACTGCTCTAGCCTTGTCACCTTAAAACGCTTTTGCGGGCTTGTTCGGCAACTTCGACCCCAAATTACGGACAAAAACATACAGAAAAAAAAATCCACATCTGCCATTGATGGGTTTTCGGCTGTTTATGAAGAACAATCTAGCCAGGTTTGACAACTCTCCACAGTCAGTCATGACGCAAATAGGATTCTTGTGAAGAGTGTTTTTCCCTTAGGGTTTCCTATAGAGAGTTCCATATATAGTTAGAGTACTTTGGTAGGCGTTTCATATGTGACATCCTTGGACGGCGTGCAAAAAAAAAACAAGTTCCACCGACGTCCTCGCCTTGTTAGTACGGTCATGTCAACACGTTTATCTAGAGTCGAATGCTTCGACGTGTTGGCCACTGTATGGCCCGAAACTAAATTATATACGAAGTACCTGGTAGATTGTACTCCACAGGACACAGCTCAAATCCCTATGCAACAACGCTTTCTTCAAGTAACACGGACACTTATTACACCTCGCGAAATACAATTCGCACGACTAAATGAGCTTCACCGATCGATGCCTTCCCCTTGTTGATGCGGCCACGTGCATGTGTGTAGTGCTCGAAATATAAAAATTATGCATTGTTTTGTTGCTCGAAGGGGTGGCACGTTCTGCTTCGTCTGGAACCATTTCAGAGACCCCAGTTGAAACTGGGGAATAGTCTTACACCATTTGTGGATCTTCGTGCCCTGTTTTGGTGTCAAGCATTGCCCTCCAAATGAAGTTGCCAAACCTCGAGCCGGACTCACCCCGTGCGCACTACGAGCACCTTTGGTCGGGACATCTTGCCAATCATGAGTTTGAAGAAGAAGTATGTTTGAGGCGAAGCCGCCACGTGGTATACCGCAAAGTTCCAACCCGTCGTCGAACTCGTGCGACCTCATTCTTGTGGGGGATACGGCCAACCTCTACGTTTGAATGCGTTCCGTAAATGCCATCCCATCCGCCAAATATAGTCGGCACTACTCCAAACCGCCCTCGACCGCGACCCCCACACCTATTACTGCCTGAAACATGGCCAACTTGCACATCTTGATACACAGGCTGTCAGCATCGCTCAGTGAGATGGCACAAACAACGCTAGAATCCGCCCCCGACTTCGTGCGACCCCACTTAAGACGCCTGCACTATCTACTCGCACATATATGGTGCCAGGTACCGGTTGTTATAACGTCAGTCCCGCATGTGACGTTGTCTATAGTGTTCACGCAACGAGATAGTGCATGAGTTCCCCGGCTGACTTTAGAAACATGCTAAAAACACGTACCCGTATTTGTTTACCCCGATACAAAACTTGTGGGCAGTATCGCGTGCATTGTACGGGTATTATGTCATGATCAGCGCCTTCGCACTCAGAAAACCGAGACCCCTGTGGTCGACAAGGGGGCCAGCGGTGTATTAAAACACTAGGTACAATGCAGGGTGCTAAGCGGGTGTGGCGATTCACGGGTTCTCAACGTAACCCGACTTCAGTCCAGCGCAAGGCACACTAGTTACGTCTCTGTTAAGAGCACAAGACACAGAGGCAACAGGCTGCTACAAGCGAGAACGCGGGTGGTATTCAGTCCAGCGCAAGATTACGCTCCCTTTTGGGATGCCAAGCGCTGTCCAGGCTGATGGCTGATTGTTTGTCTTTGCCGAGGCCATCCCTGAGCAGCATCACGAGCCTTCCGATGTTAGAGGAGCAAGTGCCCACGAAGACGTCAGCCGCCGCCAGTTGCTCGATATCCGCCAGCAGGTAAACGGTCGATGCGTACCCCTTGCAGAGGACGCGCAGAAACAGCGAGCACCGGGGAGAAAATTGATTGGAGGGCTCACATAGTCCACGGAGCGCAAAGACGAAGGCATCGACCTGTGGGTGTGCTCATGCGTTTGGTGTTCCCCTGCTATACGCAGCGAACGTCGGTGTTCTGCGTTTGAGTAATTATATTTGACCGGCTGTTTTCTCCTAGAAAACAAGGGAATCTGCCAGCACGAAGCCAAATTCGTATTCGACGGCGTTATATGACATATCATATGGTTTTTATTTCGCGGAATGACACTCCAGCAGGGCTTAGGGCTGGATATGCGTGTAATTTCCGTGTTTCCTGGCTCTATAGAGGAAACAGCTAGGTGTGTTCGGTATGGGAATACTAGGGTCTATCAGTAGGCCCCGCCGCCGGCAAGGGCGGGGCCGGGGCCATATTGTAATAAGTAATAACAGGGTGTCCTGTCGACTGTCCGGCATATATAATGTCGAACACGCAAAGCTGACTCTAAACACAGTTGAAGTCACAAAGATAACAACGAAATTAAAACAACCTTACTTTATCTAGAAGGAAACTACTCCGCGGAAAATACAAGAAAAACGGATACGATAAGCCGCATCTAGAATATATTCGGTTCACGTAAAGTTTTTAGATGGAATAACCAAACGATTGATATCTTCCATGAAGCGAAATAAACGATTCCGTATGTCCACGAACATAATTTAATGTTGCTGTGGAAAACGAACTTTCGTGAGACACTATCGCTAATGTTTAGTACAACATGCCTAAACCCTAGCGACTAAGGCACGCCGAAATTGAGTTGAGGCATGCGCCGTAAAGGGCGCCACAGACAAAAAAAGGAGTAAGGCACGCTTTGAGGCATTTCCCTTACGTGCCTTTTGATGCCTTCAATGTCTTACGTGGATGAGCCAAATGTCATAACAAAAGATTTAGACGTGTCTTATTTGGTTCGTATGGCGTTAAGGATGGCATACTCAACCCATACATATACTTGAATGGCATTTTAGTATGTTAGTACTAAAACCAATACCTGGTACGATTTATATGTGCCCTATTTATAACACATACCTGGTACACTTTTAGTTTGTATACAGTTTACAATGGGCGTTCTAAAACCCATACTGTCACACTTTATTTGTATGGTGTTTATTATACTGTACTAAAATCCATACAAAATCCCATATACCAGTATATACTTGCGTGGCATTTTAGTACAGTTATACTAAAACCCTGACGATTTACTTGTACACTAAAACGCATACACTTTTTTCTTGCATAGAATATAAAGTGGGCATTCTAAAGCACATACCAGGTACACGTTACTGTTATGGCGATGAATATCCTATACTAAAAGCCACACAACTAAATAAGCAAATAGTATCGTAGGATTTAGGATACGCTCTCCCCGTACACTTGACCCCTTTAGAGCCGGAAACGGTTTTTGGGGACTAAATTACTTGGAAATAGTGTGGGATATTTTTTTTGGGGTAGTAAAAGGGTTAAGGACGGTTTTGTAGCCTTTTTTACAGTAGTAGTGGCCACGACGAGTTAGACTGCAAGGCATGAGCTAATATGAGAGTATTATAATCAAATCATCACAATCAAATGCGAAGAATCCCAACAACGGCACAGAACAGCAAGCAGTAGCAGCAGCAGCAGCAGCGCTTGTCGGATCATTGCGGCAGCTGCACGTATATATTACGCCGCAACTACTGTGGCAGCTGTTGCGCCGCATGTAACGCCTGTACTTCAAAATTCGGACCGATAAATTAATAGTTTTGTTGGTCGCGCGAGCGTAGTACGCACACATGTATGATACGAAAACGAGAGGTTCCTGTATCCTGATGTAGAATACGCTGCAGTACACGAAAAGAAAGAGCTGCGTAAACTACCTTACAGCAGCAGCAGCACCCCGTAGGCGAGGGCAACAATATCAATGACAGTGTGCGTGCAACAGAAGTTGCTTTCACAAGCCAGCCCGCTGTACAGAACGTCGTCGCACAAAAGGGTGCAATCCCGTATCATACTTATCCAACTATATGGTTATATTGCCGGAGTCCACAAGGTACCTAAATACTATGTACGTGCAGACACCTTAAAGCAAGGCAACCACGGAAGGAAACAAGTCGACGACATGGCGTGCACCCACGGTGGCGCCTTAGTGCGGTTTTACTATGGCATACGTAGGCGCGGCACGCATACGATTGGATGACTCGTTCGTATAATATATGCTTCTGTATCATGTTCTTACGTACGTATCAAACCAATTTTGAGGAACAACGCTATTTTCGGTCGGTTACTGAGCGAACAAAAACACACAGAAATCAATTCCGAAGCATGGCACCAAACATGCTGCAGGCAATCGAGCGCATGACGCGCACCTGTATGTATGTATCGACGCATGATTGACGGTTTTAGTGTCTTACAGCGTGTTCCAGCAGATGCTATTGGAGGTATGACACATGCAGAACGACGAAGCACCCGGCATATTACAGAAACACCCTGTTCAATGCTTTTAATCTTAATACTTCTTATACTCGTATTAATTGTCGAAAACTAATATTTTCCTATACTAAAATCAAGTGATGGGCATCCGAATGAAACGTTCCGGTATTGTTACACACATTTTGTGGCCACGTTTGTAGACGTCGATTTAATTCAGGCATAATCGTCGTAGCAAGCTCGGGTCGGAAAATCGAACACACGGTGTCCCCCGGAAATACTGGGTTACATTTCGGTTCTTGGTATGGGAAATTTGGTGCAGTGCAGCGACCATGACACAGCGTACTCGTAGTACCGATGGGCTGTCAAAACAGGGCAAATAGAGAAACAAGTAGTCGGCCAAATTATTTTGCATACTTAGATTCAAAGGAAAACGGCAATCCTTTCTATATAGTATTGTAAATAATAAGCCTTGCGTCACCCCGCGTGAGCCTTGTATAGTACGATTGCTGTAGTTTGCCGGCACGGATGTTCTGACAAGGCAAGGAAACTGGTCAGCACGAAGCTTTCGTTCCTATTCAAAGCCAAAACATAACGATGCACGGAACCAAAATGGATGTCAAACGCTAACGCGCATCAAAGCCGAATGACTGCTGTTACGTCGGTTAGTAAGTGGGCGAACGTCGATGACATCATATCGCTATTCTATGGAGATGATACGACAGTCTCGAGAGCACCGTACCAGTAGTTCCGTACCTGCCTGTCTGATCGTGTGACCACTTTCGAAATTTGGGCCCCGCCGGGCACTCCACTGGCGACGAACACAATATCCTCACGGAGTACGCTTGGGAAGTAGGCATTGACTACGGTGCGGACCTCGTCCACCACGGTGTTGTCGTCCGAGGCCACCCATAAGCCTTTGATAGCATCCACTGAAGTTGCACCAGGTTCTTGCTCCAGGTAACGCACCGCTGCCGCCAGGTATGTCTGAGGAAAATATATAGCACGCGGTCGGAAAGGGGAAACGCTGTCGCTTTCGCTTTCTCGTTCTCGTAATTGTAGCCAAAACGAGTACATACGCGCGACCGAAGTATCCCACAGCTTGCAAACGTGAGTTTCGACAAAATCCTCATTCTCACAGCTGACTAAGCTATGACGCACTTTGGCCTTCAGATAATAACATTCTTATACCAAGCCTATAAAGTAGTACGTGTTAGTTTGGTCGCGTAATGCTGCCTATGATGTCATGTTTATGCGTCAATACTATTCAAGCAACTGGGAACTGACTATATATGACTATGAACCGATCAGCGACTGGGTAGGTTACTGGCTACTGCTACAGCGACTTAATACTCAATTCATCTCTCTGCAACCTAGAATACCTGCGCAACTAGGTTTTTCGCTGCAGGGAGGATAGTCTGGCGCATAGATAATAATACAACAACACAGTCAGACCTGGGCATGAACAGCGGCAATGTGGGTGTAATATTGTCACAAATCCTACTCGTGGCTTACGTACGCTACCCAATAAGATGCGACAACAAATACCGCAGCGATCAGTTAGTAGGAACGGAGAAGCACCTACAAGACCAGTCTGCTACATCTCTGCCCACCCCGTACAATTATAAAGTTTTGTGCAGGTTAACCTACTAGCCCACAAGACTATAATCGGAAGCAAACGACATTCCGGTCGGTGGATCGACCAAAACTAGAGGATGTCGGTAGTAGTAAACAACATCGACTCCGTTCCTTCTGCGATAAGAATAGAACCGAACGGTCTCCCAAAATCCCTGCCACCCGGAAATCAAAGGAACAAAGGGCTGTCGGCTAATTAAACATTGTTAAAATACTACGGATACTGTTTTTAGGGAGACATCACCCCTCGTTTATACCGATCTTCCGGTTGTACTCGCCCACATGGGGTTGTACTCGCCCACATGGCGGGTCCTCCTGTCATGCATTTTGAATCCCTGGAGCCGCGAAGCGATCGCGGCGTGATGCTCGTTCGATAGCTCCGACTTGTATCCTGGCGTGTTTGGAGATATAGGTATCCTCGTTTTCTCCAAAGGTAATTGCCACCAACATCTCCGCCTCCACTACTTGTTGATTGAGGAGTCAGTGTCTGCGCAATCAGTGTCTGAATCTTGGCCTTGGAGCCGGTTAGCTCTCCGTCCAGGAAGAAGAGGGAGGCCGAGGCTGACTTGCGGGTGGACACGAAGGTCGTGGATGTCAGCTATTAATCTCCGTCACCACGAGTGAAGTCCAGAGGTCCCGCCGCAAGTTTCGCCCGCGAGGTTGTCCTTCCGCGACCCTGAGCGTGTGGACCCCCTTCAGCTCACAGGTCGGTCTCGTTGTTACGGTTGGCTCCTGTGGAGGCGAGGGTGATGTGCAGCTCGCAAGCAGCTGGTGCGACCCCAGGAGAAATAGGCGGTGTCAATCTGTCGACCTCAGATGCTAGTGCTCCGATGGTTCCTGGCGATAGTGCTCCGCCAGCCCCAGGCGATGATGGCCCGGCTGCCCAAGGGGATGGTACTCCAGCGACCTCAAAAGTGCGGATGCTCCGATGATCCCAGATGATGTTGATCCAATGGTCTCGAGCGATGATGCTGCGTCAATCCCAGGTGATGTTGTCCGCACGACCCCAGGCTAAGATACCCCGGTGGCCCTGGGTATTGGCGCTCCAGCGACCCTAGACGAAGATTCTCCCGTGGCCTTGGGTAACCAACCCCAGACGGAGATGCTCCGGTGGCCCTGGGCGATGGCATTCCAGCGACGCCAGGCGTTAGTGCTTTGGCGGTCCCAGGCGAGGACGCTCCGGGAATCCCAAGAAGTGGTGCTAGGTCGATTCCGGGCAATGACACTCCACTATTTGCATCAATCTCCACCTTGAACGAAATCAGACCCAGGCCCTTTTCCCTACGCTGTAACGACACCTCGACGCCACCTCCTTAGATGGGGGGGACCTTCCTCCACGGTGGTGGTGATCCCCCGTTTCATTGCTACAGAGGAAGAGACGACGTGGAGTCCCAGGTCTGAAACGATCAAGTTAGGAAGCCGCACTCGATGTGTTTTGCCGGTCTGGTTGACGATGGTGCCGTGGAATGTTCCAGTTGCAGTCCCACGTAACTCCCTGTTGCCGGCGGCCATTATCGTCTTCTGTTCGTCTAGCAGCGCGTAGTCCTCCACGCAGTCCTTCAACCGGAGGATTAGCTCATCATTCAAGAAGTGTTAGGTTGCGCCACTGTCCACCAGCATCATCAATCCGCAGCTGTTGGGTAGAAATGCCCGTCCTTTTGTAGACGCTATGCGCAAAAAACCACCGTTGAAGTCGTCGCTGAAGTTGAAAAACGGCTTCTCACCGTCGTCAGCAAGCGAGGTGTGGGCACCGAGCACAGAAGTGGTAAAAGCGCTGACCTTACGTGGGCATGGCGCCTCCTGCTGATAGCAGTCGGCATCGTTGTGAGTCGTGGACCTGTGAGCAGAGCACCATATTTTCCCAGCGCCGCCCGCGCCTCCGGGTCCAGACTTAGCTCGAGGGAGGTTTCTTGTTGCTGTTCTTTTTTCTGTTGTTCTGTTTGATGCACCCTCCGGCCTTGTTCTTGGCGGGCACAAGGCAGTTGGGCGATATATGTCCTGCCTTGTCTCAGTTATAAGAAACAACCGGCTCCGCTGACGTGGCGACACCACGTCCTGCAATCCTACCCTCTTCTTCAATAATCTGCGGGACAGGTTAGCTAGAAGCATTATCGTGTGGATCTGGGTGAGGTCGAACGTCGGATCACGATGCATCATTAACTCGGTGTCCCCGTACTCCAGCGAAAACCCTTGGGGCGAAAATGTCATTAACATGCCGGTCGGTCATGGGCTCACCCGTCGCTTCCACCTCTTTGTTCGTTTGACTATCGCTTCGATGAAGCAGTCGTCCGGGTCTTGTCTGGCATTGGTGTTGGTTGTTGCCAGTTCTGCTGTCTTGGTGCGGACACTATCGTCGGTAAGCTTGAGGTATTTTCCCTGAAGTCCATCCCAGGCCTTCCGTACGTCACCGCTGGTGTCGGTTACATCCACGTGTTTGAGCACGATGATAGATACAGGTTTCCTCGTCACCGTAATTAGGATGGTGTTGAGGTCATTATACGCTCTGTCATACGCTCTCTGTTGCCGCGTAAGGGGTTTAGCTGTTGTCGCAGTCGACCCCCCCGGTGCCGTGATCGACCTGATTGCTCCATGATGGCGTAGACATCCCGACCTTTGATGGTAAGCACCAACCAGTTGCATTTCTGTCAGTCGTTGAACTTCGAGGGAACCTTACCGCCGAAGACCTTGGGACCCCTGACGGTGTCGTTGATGTTGCTGTTGCTGCTGTTGAAGTCTTCCATCTTGGCAGCCTTTTGTACTCGAAGTCGTACTCGCGAGCGTAGAATGGTCTTGCTCAGTACCCTGGTAGTTAGAAGAAATTCAAGTCGAACTTGATGTACCGCACAGGTCTCCTTAGCATAGCGGCGCGGAGAAGAAGTCGATTTTGATTTCCAGAAGCAGCCTTGATTTGATGGTGCCCACATACAGCCCAAAATACCGTCTTGGGGTGTGGATGTCTCGTACCACAGCTCAGTTCGTCGAACTCGGTGTACAGTAGTCTCGCCAGTTATTCGGCGCGGAATATTTCGAGTAGCAGCCGAACTACGTAATAATTTGATCTCTATGCGAGGTTATGAAAACGTACAGCTGAAATCGTGATATATTGCGATGTAATACGATATGGTATCAATACACGACGGGGCTTCGCCGCGGAGGCTTGACCACGCCTGCATCTCCGCGCATGCCCGTAACGGTCGAGGATGCAGGCAAACAGGCAAATCGAGGCCGTAAATGCTACAGCAGTGCTGCCAAGGGGAGCCTCGAAGAAGACAATGGTTAGTGAGTGCCGGCAAAGGACACCGAATGAATAACAAGATACATATACCTGGCATTGTTTAGCAGCTCAATCCGGCAATATGGAATCATCGCGAAAGAAAGCCGCGATGAAAAGTGTTTAGAATACCACACCACTCTGACCCAGTGCTATCTTTGCCGTTTCCCCCTGGTAGATCGTACGGCAGCAACACAGCAGCAGCAGTAGCAAGCACTGCTCGAAACTTCATCATCACCATGATCATGATCATGATCATCCTCGTCATCATCATCGTCACCATCATCATCACCATCATCATCATCATCATCATCATTATCATCATCATCATCATCATCATCATCATCATCAATCATCATCATCATCATCATCATCATCATCATCATCATCATCATCATCATCATCGTCATCGTCTTCATCATCATCATCATCATGTTAATCATCATCATCAGCAGCGCCAGAAGCACAGCAGTAGCAATCGCAGTCCGTGCATCACATGCCATATTCTACTTGCACGAACAGGTATGGTACATTAAACACCGGGCGAATATTCTGCGAAATTTGAAGGTAGATATATACAGAAAGACACGAGGGGACGGCCAAACAACATTCATTGCAGAAGTCGAACGTAGAAAGTCATTACACCCCTGAAATACTATACAGTACTGGAAAAGGGCGCGATGTGCTGTAAATACCGCCTACTACAGCAGCAGATATAATGTGCAGATTCGTACATTCACGGCCTCGCGCTGCGAACACGAGCCCTCGAACAGGCCGTCGGGTAATCCTTCCCGGTGCAGTGGAGGCACGCTGGCCCGCTGGTGGAAACAACGGTCGAAATCGTCCACCTCATCTCGAGGAAAGTGTCTCAAAGCACGGAGAGATCTTCGAATTCTAATGGAGGTTTTCCCGAGCTCAACGGATATCCTACATAGGTTTATGTATAAACTTTCAGCCAAAACAACATGACTACGTACTCGTATGTGACGACATGGATTTATATACTATAGGGTGCTATATATACTGTGTGGTAGCGTGATATTCATATGTGCCGAGGTGGTCTTACAATCTTTTCACGCGAAGTTTTAGAGGGGGCACGCTGTAGACATAAATGGGCTAGTTTGTAAGACCTACAGCATGTGCCAGGCCCTCTACTACCGTAGCCTATGTCCCTTCTCGTCATACACACAGTAGTTCCCGTCGTAATTACCTCCGCGTCCTGCTTTAACGCAATGTTGTTTGCTCCCCTGATTTTGTCCCCGCGTCGGACGTGTATTCCTATGAAGGGGGAACTTTCGAATGTCTCCCGAACATGGGTCACCACGCTTATGTCCTTGCGAAGCCAAGGGGCCATGAAACTCCACAGGAAATTCGTCATCACCTGGGCCGTGACGGGACAAATCATGCAGTAACGCGGTGATGCAATGCGGTGTGGTGATTGGTGGCGACAGGTGAGGCTCGTCGGCGGCAACTTCAACGTGTTTATATTTAACGTATGATAACATGGACGTGGACGGCACAACCCGTCATGAGCGCCTATTATATGAAAGGTCGGCACTTACTGCCCTAGCGCCACGTTGGTCGATGCCCAACCCATTGAACGATATAGAAACATTCGATGCCCGGATGACGTCCAGCGAGATCTTGCCCGCCTCCTCTTGGTCTTTGTCCGAAACACCTGCCAAATCCAGGTGCCGTTTCCACAACTGCGGCCAAAGCCTATCCATGATGTTCGGCAAACCGCGGGAAGGGTAACATTGTTTCAAAGTCGAACGAGTCAGCGTTGCCGTAAACAGCTGAAACCACCACAGAGAGTGTGCCCCAGCGAAGCTACCAGTTTGTCTGTGAAGGAAACTACAGTACTACTACAGGAGAAAAAATCCCAAGGCTGACCTCGGCTGAGTCGAAAGTGCACAGGTGCGGCATGCTGGTGAATAGGCAGCTCCACCCATTGTACGCCAGCCCCCCACTCTCCTCGTAGCATTCCAGCTCTGGTAGCTGGGTGCTGTCCACCTCTAGGGCAAGGTCGCTCCACCCTTCTACCACGAGGGTGTACACCCAAGCATTTAGCAGGTCTGATTTCCAGGGGAGAAATGCGCAGCAAGCAGGGTTGTCCATCAACTCAAAATCACGTGTTGATTATTGTGATTATGTGATTTGATTATGTAATCATAATTACATCATCTTTCTGTTGATTGTTGATTATTTTAGTTATATGGTTTTTAATATACCATACTTGATGCCATACAAAAAAGTGTATGGGTTTTAGAGTATGACGCAAAAATTCATGCCAAATCGATTTTCTGTGTTTCATAATTCAAACAAAAATGTACCAGGTATGTGTTTTTTAGTATATCCATGCTAAAATTATTTACAAATACATTATATGGGTATTAGTGTACCACACTAATAACAATACATACACAAATAATCAACTAATCAAGATGAAATAAACTTGATTTGGGCCAAATCATCAACGATCAAATCAACCCCGAAAAAGAGTTGATGGACAACCCTTGCAGCAAGCGGTTTTGTGTACTTCACGTGAGTGCCACGTATGGTTGCGCGTGGGCGCGCGCTCTGCCGGGGTCGTGGGTGAGGGGGATTCAGGGCCTGTGACGCGCTTGGATTTGACCAGAAACGTTGGACGTAAAACGGTAAATATATAGTATAGTCCAGATATCTCGGGGTGATGTATGTACTGAACACTCGTACTCATATACTCGAAGTATCATGTCTCTGTGGCCCATCCCTGCCCGTGGTGGGAGGATTGGGGGGTGGGGGGGGGTGTACTCGAATCATCACGGCCGTAGTCGTACGACCATAGACCCTCGCACCCCGACTATGCCGGGACGGAGCACGTCGGGTTTTCAACGACCAGGCAGACATTGGTAGCACCAAGCGCGAATCGCCGTGAGGTGCTGGGCGAGCCGCATGAAGGGTGAACTGCATCCAACAAAACCCGCTCGTAAGCGTTCTTGCTTATGGGGGTGACAGCGACCAATGAGTTGCTTTACTTTTTCGTGCGGGCACTCCAGAGACAGCAGGGGGTATTACTACGTAACTGCGTCGTGGGTGCCTTACCATACTCACACTACGTGGTGCGATCATTTCCCTTGTGCGCAGTTAGGGTTCTCCACCCCGCACAGTATCATCTAACTCGGCAGCCATCATGATGACCACCAAAAACAAAAGAAGAAACGGTACCGGGGTGGGGGGGGGGGGGGGTATTTACACACGGAGAGCTGCCGATTCTGATGTTCGCCGATGCAGCAGACACGCCCCACCACAAACGGCGAAACCCCGCTTGTGCGCCCCCACGTAACCGCCCTCGACACTTGCACAGGACGCTTTCCTCGATGCCCTTCATTTCCAAAACATGGCAACGCACAAGGACAAGCTGGCCGAGGTCGGAGTGGACACGGCGGACATCCCCGCCCCGGATCTGTGCCTTCTCGGTGTCTACATGGGCTCAATCGGTGAAATGAACACTAGGATATCCTTTTGCGGTTAAATTCGGAAGACGATGGTCACGCGGAAGCAAGAGTTGTTTTTGGGACTTCTCCTACGATTGCCGTCACCGGCTTACGGTAATCTGCATTCGACAACTCACCTACGATTGCCGTCACCGGCTTGCGTTAATCTGCATCCGACAACACCTTACCCTTGTCGTCTTGATCTAAGATCGTGAAGTCTGGGGGCGCAACTGCTTGGACCCTGATCGATGCCGCCACGGTAGACGACATGCCACGCTAGCGCTTGACTATGCGTGACAAACGCTCGCTAGTATTCGCCAGAGTGGTGGTCCCTCCTGTAAGGGGACGCGTGCTACGATAGAGGTAGCGCATTTTGGCTTTTATATTCTTAATGACGGAGCTCCTTATCCCAAGATCGTCAGAGTGTCATTCTTGTTTTGAAATATGATTGTTTGGTATTCCTAGCTCATGTTTTTGTTCGGGCTGTATGTTCGGTTGACTCAAAACCAGTATGTGGGTGAAAATTACACAGCTCCTGAAGTGAGGAGACGCAGAGAAAACCCGGTGCACCTCTATCGTAGCACGCCTCTGGGTCTTCATGATACTATCGGTGGCTATTACGGGGGACCATAGTAAATACGACCAAATATTGTTAGCAAAAATAAGGAAATGTATAGTTTTTGGTGTCTACAGTAGGTTGTATTGACATCTGCAGTAGGTCCTATACTCTATGGATTAAATATTGGTGGCAAAGCTAGGGAAATCTGTGTTTTTGAGTGTCTACAGTATGTCCTATTGTGTCTGCAGTAGGTCCTACTAACTATGGCCCCCCGTAATACGATAGAGGTGGACCACAGTTTTTCTGAGGCTCTTCACCTTAGGAGCTCCATATCACACCCGGAAACTGTTTTACAGTAAACTGGAAGTGAATCCGGATTTGAGCAAACCCATGGACAAGGCATTTAAAAAAAAAAACAAGTTGCTAAACAAGATTGACATCCGGACACGTTGTTGTTGGGCTAAGGAGCCCCGTCAATCAGAAACAAATCAGCCGAAAAGCGCAACCTCTATCGTCGCCCGCGTCCGGTGCCCGGCGCAACGAGAGGGAGGGGGGGCATCTACAACACATACTACGACAGGGGTGCTGTTCCATGTGTTTTCTTTCTAAGGTTCCCCACTTGGGAGGCTCTGTACCTCATCCGACGCGTGCTACGATAGAGGTGCACCATGTTTTTTCTGACCTCTGCACTTCACCCAAAAACTGTTTTTGAGAAACCTGAGAGTGCCACCCGATCGCCAAGCCCCTGGCATAGGTATAAAACATATCCTTATAGCAAACAATAACGACATCCCGACGAGTTTGGGTTAAGGAGCCCCCCGGTCATTCAGAAACAAAAAACGCCAAAAAGTGCAACCTCTATCGTAGCACGTGTCGGTTGGACAATATTGTGAGCTTCACCCGATGAACCATCCCATGGACTAGGCACACAACGTGTTATGTTGCGAACAGAGCACGGAGTCGCTGACGATTTGGGGTTGAGGAGCTCCTGTCGCTCAGAAATCATTTTTTAACCCAAAAAGTGTTTCTCCCTCTGCCGTAGCAGGCATCCTGCCGGTCCTTTCTTTTCAGCCGTGATGGGGTCCACTCGGAACAGTGACCACTACTGTGATTCTGTGAGTCGGCACGACCTGAAGTTGCAAACGTCACAGCTCTAGGTGACCGACCCTATATTTACGGTGGCAGTGCTACGCTTTTCGTTCTGGTTTTTTCCCTTGCGGGTATACACTACAACCTTCGACCTGAAGTCACAAACGTCGAAGCTCTAAGTGACTACCCTGTCTTTACGGTGGCAGTGCTACGCTCTTTTTATAAATGATGTTTTGCCTTGCGGTATACACTACCTTGGGGCTGTGTGTTTCGCTAACCCCCCCCCTCCCCCCCATTAAAAAAAAAAACAGTTATTGTTGCAAGGAGGCAATGCGTGACTCGCCCTAGTGGCTAAAAAGCAGCAAACAAAATAGTCAGGGTACCCTCACTATCGTAGACTCAGTACGTATTCGTTACATCCAAAACGTGCAGAGAGGGGGAAGTTTCAGCAGCGCAAGGTTGCCCCTCCTTGGCACATGGCAAACTATGCTTCGCCGTGCCGAGTCGCTGGTTCTCTATTTCACTCTACGAGACGTGCTGCAGTTTTTGCGGCCAGTGCGAACGTCCGTGAAGGAGGCCCACCGTCAACAGCGCGGATAAGGACATTTGCTACAAGGGTGTGCACAATGAAGTATGTTCAGGCTTCCCGGCACCGCCGTTCCTGTGGCATGCCTCGCCTACGCTTTCGATTGGATCGACAGCCCGCTGCGGTGCTGTATGACGAGGTGGTTCGTTCGTTGGTTTGTGCTGTGTTTTGATGCAAAAAACTAAATCCCGACCGCACATCTCGCATGTTTTTGTTGCCGCCGCCTTTTCCAGCTGGAGCACATTTTCGATCCACCAACACCCTCGCTCCCGGAACTATTGACGAGGTGAGAACATCGAATTTTCAGCTGTTGGTGTGCAAGGCGAATGGCTGTGTGGGCTGCGTTGGCTGGGGG
>JAYJME010001178.1:0-17534 GCA_036873775.1 Costaria costata
CCCCCCCCCCTTCTCGAAAGAGAAGTTCATGCAGAACTGCACGAGCCCCCCCCTCCCCCTTATATTTGTGGAATTTAGGTTAGTATACAGTCTTCCCTCCTGTCCCGAACCCTCCTCTAAACAACAGCCTGCTCGTCATATATCATCCTCATGCCATGCACTACTCTTCTACGCCTACCCCGCACTAATTTGTACCTGGTATTACACTGTTATTCTCCCGCGTTTGTAACTTAGTATTGCGTCACCCGCCCATGCACATTACAAGTGCGACAATAATATTGTGTATACGTGTCGTTTTTTACACACATACCAGTACTACTTAGTTTGGTTGACCTTAGGCTATTACCACAATTGCAGCATCTAACTGTAATAGCCCAAAACCAACAAAACTAAGTGTATTTGTACAAGAAATGATTTAATCTTAAACGCACTCCGAAGGAAAGCCTTGTACTCAGTATATGTTTTCAGACACCATAACTTGGCCTTTTGATTTGCCGAGTGGCAAAAACGCCTCTTTATTGCGGGGTGCGTACAGGCTTCCAGTATGTTAGCCGTCTGCCTGTGTATTGTGTGCTCGTAATACATGGCACCTTCCGGTTTTGTTGATTGCGAGAGCTGCACGTGGCCGATTTCTACAAACCCGCCGTTCTGCAGAAGCGGGTGGCATAGGATTTACCCGTGTGGCTCGTTCAGGTCCCAAGTCGTCTCCAGTGGGCCCCGGTGGCCGTCCTTCGTTGTAGTTATGGTGGAAGTGCAGCTGCCGTGTGCGTTTGTTTCTTTGCGGCGGGATATTAGAATTCTTCTGTTTTGTTCCATCCAAGTCATACTGCCTATTGCGAGTACGAGGCAGCCTTGCCCCATCTGCTTCTCTACTTGTAACTGAGGGGTGTCAAATTGGTGCATGGCCGTAGTCGTATGACCATCGACCCTGGCATCCTTACTATGCCGGGACGGAGCACGTCGGGTTTTCACCAACCAGGCAGACATGTATTGCTTGCACCAAGCGCGAAGCGCCGTGAGGTGTTCGGCGAGTCACGTGAAGGGTGAACTGCATCGTTCCAAGAACCGTTAGTAAGATGGACCTCGGCACCATGTGCCTACGTTCTTGCTTATGGACGACAGCGACCAATGAGTTATACTCTGTTTTCTGGTGTGGCCACTCCAGAGACAGCAATGAATGGGTATTACCCTGCAACTGCCTCGTGGGTGCCTTACCATGTTCACACTACGTGATACGATAATTCCCCTTGTAAGGACTTAAGGTTCTCCACCCCGGACAATATCACCTAAACTCGATAACCATCATGGTGACCGCCAAAAATAAAATAAAATAAAGGTACCCTGATTGTCTAGCTTACGGAGTGATTGGCATGTTTTACAGCCTCGTTGCTAACCGACGCAGACCTCAATATATAACCGTAATATTTTACGGCGTCGATGCCAACCGAGGCCACTATTATACCTGGTATATATTTAGATACGTGGAAGCCGTGTTTTACAGCGTCGCCGCCAACCGACGCCCACCCACCTCCCAGGGGATCAAAGTTGGACTGTCTGGATTATGCATGATATATACCTGTTTTGTTTTCAAAAACATGAACGAACGATACGTCAAGACGTTTGTACTTCCCGTCTGCGTCGAACTAGACGTTTTGCCGTGCGATTATGTTTGCGACGAGAGCACGTCATTAAGCCGGAATCAATTAGTCTCGGCGAAAATCAGAAATGAAAACGGAACTGGAGTAATATATTTGCCCTAGTTGGCGTGACCTGTTGTCTATGTGGGCTGACCAAAATGTGTGCAGGCCGGCAACACAGCTTGGACTTTCCTGGCCAGCAGAGAGTAAGGCAGGGGGGGTGTTCCTCGTTCGTCTCTCTCCACACAATCACATGTGCGCCTTCCTTTCTGATCTTCACCCAGGTGTGAACCTGTGCCTTGATCCTGCCATGTCGAAGTGCGACGCGGGCACTACAGAAGTGTGAGTGGGGTATCTCCGTATGTATGTCAACGTTTCGAAAAAAAATGCTTAAGGACAGGAGATTGTACAGTAGGTTGAGGTACATCCTAAACCTGTGCGACGTACGTATTCTTTCAAGACCGACCATGCAACTTTGTACGCATGTGTCCAGCTTTGAGTTAGGCTGGGCCGACCTGATAGATAAATTCTGATGAACAGCGTTCAACATTTGATGGCGACTAATGCCACAAAATTTGGGGCAGAACCTTTGCGCGGGGCAATAGTTACCTGAATGATGAGGCCTTTTGTTGTAGCAACTACTCAGTGTTGATTTTTTGTGTGTCAAAATTTGTTTCATTTTGCATCTGTGTTATGGGATTGTTTGTCAAATTGCCCTCGCGCTTTATCACAAAAAAATGTTTGTTTCTTGGTGGGGTGTAAATCTTGTTAAGGAAATATCCTCGGAAACATTGCAATGCACCTCTACCGCGGCTTCAGTCTGGCCTGTGTTTCTTGTGGCGGGGGCCTTCTCTGTAAGGTAGCAGTCGAACGTCTGGAATGGATGTTGAGTTATCGTTTACGAACCCCACTCTACCGAAGCCTGATGGCCGTCATGCTACCCACCGGACCCACCACGGCCGGACATCCGGTACACGTCCAAGAATGCACTACAGAGCGCACACGAGCCTATTGTTTCACCTCCGCCTCCCATTGACTTCGACAACAGGGACTTATCCGTGTGCGGGCTTACAAAGCTTGACATCCCGAACCTCGTGACGTGCCTGGACCTTATTGGACGGAACGGGATCTTAGAACTGTGAGTTTCCCTGATATCGTCGCAACTCCAAAATGACCTTCGCTACTGTGGTGTGCTGACGGCAACCACCTTCGGTATCTTACAATTTTCTGCAACTCGGTCAACCACTGTGTAACCTCACAGGTACATATGTGCCAGGGCATTCTGACGTACGTATGCGATAGGCCGTGGTGGCATACTGCTGCTGGGAGTTGGGCATATCTTGCCCTGGGCAGATGTCACGTCAACTATCTACCGGTATTTGCAGGGTGTCCAAATCCGCACCCTTGATGCCAGCTTAAGCGATAGAGCATTCTGACCGTAGTGCATCCTGTTGTTTCCCGAGTAGCCACTCGGTTGTAGTTCGGCCACTATGCGTGTGTTTAATTTTCGACAGACATTTGTGCACGTGGTTTGGCCATGCATTGAATTGCTTGAGCGCTCTTCCATCTCATAGATATATATATTGCGCTCATACTACCCCGCACGACCCGTCAACGATGCCCGTGGCTCTTCCCCTGCTTAAACATCGCGTGATTCCGCAGGAACCTGGCCTTCAACAGCTTCACCGAGTTTCCTTCCGACTTGTTCATGTCTATGGACTTGTTGACGGTGTTGTGAGTATACTTCACATACATGCTGTACGTAGGTGACCCTCTCCTGTGAAGCCGACACCTCACTCATTGACCGGAAACAATGTTTTGTAATTCATGGTCCGCATAAAAGTTAGACCTCTTATTTTGCGGATTCTGCCGATGGCTGTACCGACAGAACCAAGGCGACGATACACACGCCGGTGGTTTCCATCAATGCCCCGAGCAAAAATGAAAATTCGCGTTTGCGTCAGTCGACCCTTTTATTTTTCGGTTTTGCTTAATGTTATATAGCCTTGAAAGGCAACGTTCGGTAAGGATTCCAAATGGCCAATTCTCAGTACACTGTTTTTCGGCTGATGAAGAAAATCACATTCTAGACGCGATATTCGAAATTTGATCGCGGGCGATTGTGGTGATAAGCTATACGATCATCATACAAGTTATAGTGTAGAAAGCTTTCGGTTTTTGATGGAGACGATGCGATTTCCGTTTTCTGGAAAACATCTTAACCTTAAGGAGTTTTCGCGAAACGGAAATCGCATCGTCTCCATCAAAAAATGATAGCTTTCTACACTAAAAATATGTTTTTGCCAAAACGGAAATCAATTTTTCTCCACCAAAAATGGATAGCTTTCTGCAAACTAACTTGTGTGATGATCGTATAGCTTATCACCACCATCGCCCCCGATCAAATTTTGGATATCGCGTCGATAATGTGATTTTCTTCGGCAGCCGAAAACAATTATACGGAGCATTGAAAATTGGCCATTTGGAATCCTTACCGAAAATTGCCTTTCAAGGCTATAACTCGAGCAAAACTGTAAACTAAAAGGATTGACGCGAACGCGAATTTTTATTTTTTACTCAGGGAATTGTTGGAAACAACCAGCGTGTGTATCGTTGCCTTGGTTCTTTCAGTACAGCCATCGGCAGAATCCGTAAAAAAAGAGGTCTAAGTTTTATGCGGACCCTGTTACCTACTATTACTACTCGAACTACGACTACATCACAATTACCAGGTATAGAACTATTGACCAAACCAAGTCATCGCGAAGAGGAACGGATGGTGTTACACTGATCGAGCATACGCCATACCCATGAAGTGGTCCAGGTCTACCACAAATTTACACTGTTACAAGGTATTCGATCATTTCGGCAGGGTGCCATCGGTATGGCCCGGCGCACGGGTGCGTCTCTACTGCTGGTAAGATATGTATAATACGCCTTTTACACAGTATTTCAAAAGGGTAGATACGTATCTGCATGGTCTCATGATATACGAAGTATATATATATATAGTGATCTGTCCGACTCGTGTACTTCTGCATGCCCTGAGAAAAGCCTATATTGTGCGAATTGCAACCCAAAACACGGCAAGACACAGGCCCCCTTTCAGAGTAACAGGACCTGCCTAAATCAACCGAAACTTTCAAATAGGGGACTCGTGCCACGGCTGGGGGGCTCTTACGATTTTCACGTTTCAAAGCCATAGAGACGTGTCACTCACAACCTCTCTCCAACATAGGTACGTTTGCTAGTTATCTGTGGCGAAGCGTAACAATAAAATCTCAAGGTGTCTCCCACCCCGAATCAAAAGGAGTAAAAGCTTAACACTCAAATAAAATGGGATAGACACTCTTCCAAGTGGCTTCGATCTGCTGAAAACACCGGACATAAAATAGACCGCCTACCCTAGTACCAGTCAAGGGACGCACACGGTCCATCACAGCAGCAATAGAAGTGTCTAACGATGGATCGTAAAACCACAACAGAAGACGAATACGGCCGATCCCCCGAACAGACAACGCCTACCCAATATACGGAATACCATGACCACGAGACACTAAAGGACCGTTCCATTAGGAATAACAGCTGTAAAAAGATCGGAAAACTCCTAAACACGCTATCCCCATAAGGGGAAGATAATAGTTTATTCCCGAACACAACGCCTTCCGAGTTGGCGTAATAGTAATACAGGGGAGATACAAACGCAAGTCCCCAGTGTGAACACGCCTCCTACGCCCTTGAATATCCGTCCCTGACGATGTTGATAACACATATCCAGAGCCTTGTTTTTTGCCATGGCGTAGAACATTACCGAAAGTTAGTCCCCGGGAAGTACGCCTTCCGAATTGACATAAGCATATTGCAGGGGATACTCACCCACATCCCCAGTCCATTTACATCCTGGAATATCTGACTTTGACGACATTGATAAATATCATGCAGAGCATTGTTCCTTGCCTTGGCGTAGAACAGTAAGATCGGCCCATTGGGGGGCCCTTTTTCATTGTCGGTATTGCAGCGAGGCTGGACCTAGGCTGTGAACGCTTATCATCCGGTAGTCAAGATGGTGTGCTGTTATTCTCTTACGAATCGACCTCCTTCTGTGGAACCCCTCCCCCCCCCCCCAACCTCTACATCTGAATTATCCAAGAAATAGAATTACAATCGGCAAAGGGGCTGCAAGTTGGTATGTCTCGCAAATAAATGCCGGCAGCAGTGCTGTCCTTGAAAGAGTTCAAGCCAGCGGCAACCGCTGTTTTATGGATCGGGACTGCCTCCCAATTGTTTGCAGTGGCCTGTCGTTGAATTCCACACATCGGATCGGCATGAGACCCCGTGTTTCGCAGGGTTTGTCACCCTCCCGCTTTAACCCCGTGGGTGAAACGCCGTAGCTCGCATGGGCATAGTGGCAGGCAATCTAGCGGGCAGACGTATAGACCTTTTTTCAGGTGTATATATAGTACCTTCATGACCAGTTTAAAAGAGATTCAGGCGGCAGGAGCATTCTGTTTCAAATTATAAGTTTCAGCACGCAAAGAGGCTTCTCTTAGTGGTTTGTATTATTTGTTTCGGCAGTGATTCATTCTCAGGCCAGTTCACGTTTGCCAGTGTTACCCTCGTGGTGTGTTCTGTAGACGAACGAGTTCCATAGCACCAGGAGCTCTTAACGTCCACTGGGAGTGTCTCAAATTATGGGCACCATAACAAAATGAAGAGGCTCCCTCAGGAGGTGAACGCTGGGCGGGGACCAGCCATATATACGCAAGAGGGCCTCCGTTTCGAGCAATCATTGCCAACGCAACCGAGACTATTCGCAATTCTGTTTGGACGACAACATGTCAATAACTGGCACGCATTGCTCCATTTCGTTGCTGACACGTGCTGTTTTCCCGCTCTTTCAGCGGGATAACGCCGCCAACCGGAACACGCTGTTGTTGGCGTCGTCATAGTTTGTTTTGTCAACGATGTGTTCCCACCGGAGACTGCCCTACCTCAAACGGATAATTTCACTTCGTGAGTTGCCAGCCACTCGATCGCCCCAGAACCTCGTTTTAAACGTAAGTATCAGGGGTTTTCGTTCGAGAGGGGTGGGGTCGACGGCCTTGCCCTGAATTATTTTACCTGTGGAGAGAACATTTGCAGCTTAGTGGCGTGGAGTATCACGGTGACTATTTTCGCAACATGACAAGTTGTCGATCACAAGCGGTCATGTGTTGCAGACGTTCAGGAGGCGCGTAAGACCCTCGGGGCTTGTATCTATGTTGCCTCGGGTCGACAGCGACGAGAGACGCATGATACGGTAAGAGTAGCACTGTTTTGGCTGTGTTTCTCAGGTGGAGGTGATAGTGCCTCCCTCCGTCAATTTACTTTGATAAACGCGGTAAGCTTAACCCGACGACAAACCATATGGCGTACTATTGGCACAAACGAACACATAAATGGGGTTCCAACGGTTTTGTATAAAAATACACATCAACGGTGCTTGCTTCAACGTATTCAGGTACCTCAATAGCAACGATCTGACGTCGGTACCAGCGGGCATCTTCGACAACCTGGAGGCCCTTGACGACTTGTGAGTAAACTCAATATATGCTGTTCCTTCGTACCCACGACTACGAGTCATTGCCAAAGGAACCGCTACTATTGGTAACTATGTTTGGAAGACAACACGTCAATAACTGACACGCATTGCTCCATTTGGTCGGTGCACAATGTGATTTTTTCTCGCTCTTCCTCCGACATAACGCCTTCAACCGAAACACGCTGTTGCTGGCGTCATCATATTCTCCTATGTCAACGATGTGTTCCCAACGGAGACAGCCCAACCTCAAACGAACACTTATACTTCGTGATATATCCGCCACCCAACCCCCCGAGAACCTGGCTTCACACGCCAGTATCAGGGGTTTGGATTCGAGAGTGGTGGGGTAAGATTGCAGGCCCAAATATTTCATTCGCCCGTTGGAGAGAGCGCTTATTTACAGGTTGGTGGCGTGCGGTATACCACTCACTGTGAATATTTCCGCCATGGCAAGCTGCCGAGCACAAGCGGCCAACAAGTGTCGCCGACGTTCAGCAAATGCTTAAGACCTCGGGGCTTATGTCTATGGTGCCTCGGGTCGACAACGACGAGAGACGCGTGGTACGGTAAGGGTAACACCTGGTTTGACTGGGTTCCGCAGTTGGAGGTGTTCAGGCCTCCTCGGAGAACAAACTTTGATAGATACAGTACGCTTAACCCGACGACAATCGAAATGGCGTGCTATAGACGCAAACGAACACATAAATGGGGTTCCAACGATACTGTTGAAACATACATCTCGACGTCGGTTTCTCCTCACTGTGATGCTTGCTGTAATGTACTCAGGTCCCTCAGTAACAACGATCTGACGACGGTTCGACGTCGGTTTCTCCTCACTGTGATGCTTGCTGTAATGTACTCAGGTCCCTCGGTAGCAACGATCTCACGACGGTACCAGCGGGCATCTTCGACAACCTGGAGGCCCTTACAAAGTTGTGAGTGAAATATATAATGTTGTTACTTCGGACGCATGACTACGAGTACCTGTACTCGCACGGTTGTATTGTATCGTGTTTTGGCGTTCGACCTGGTGCTGGCTCATGGTGTCATTCCATTGTTAGAATATGCGTACGTCCTTTTGTTAACGAACCAGTGACCTGTTCATGAATTACATCGTATTGGAACAATATCGATTGAAGAGCCCCATCAGTGGGAGACGTGCTTGTCGAAACGTTCCACCTATATCATAACACTCGCCGGATATGGTTCAGGAACTTGGTACAAGCGATGCCTTGGTCGTTATGGTCACCTGTTTCCACGGCAATACATATACTGTAGAACGGGGCAATCGTGGCCCTGCTGTTCCCTGGGTATTACCATTTAGTGGTAGTTTAGTTGTTTTGTGTGTGTTCGTTTTAGGGAAATGGTCAAAGGGGGTATACCCCCTGGGTGTTTTGGCCATTTGGGGGTATAGGAAAAACGCGCCGTCGCCAGGCGCTCCCGCGTGCCCAAACATGCTTCAAAAGCAATCTCGACGCACCGCCGAGATACCTGGAGCCCGTGCCGAGCACACACCTTTTTGTGTTCGTTTTTTCGGGCACGTGCTTGGGCTAACGACGAGACAGCGGCTCATGAGGGGTCAAACTGATACCCCCCTTTGACCACATGTTGGGGGGGTAGACCAACCAAAAAACTACTGCATTTATTTTTGACCCCCTTTTGACTTGAACAAAGTATTGGGCACTATTCACGTTGAAGCAACTGCGGGAACATGGAAGTTACGTCTGTACTGATCTTACTAATGAATATACACGAGTTCGATATATATATATATATTATATATATATATATTGGGTGTTCATATCTGAGTCGATAGTGCCAACCCTGTGCGGCATAATCGATTCAGCAAATGAGAGTCGCTTAGACCTCCATCCGGAGCAATCCTACTCCGAGCTCCGACATTTCGTGTGCATAGGGCGACGAAGGGAAGGTTGTCATCTTCCTTGTTCACATCGTTTTTTTTGTGTTTTTTTAGGCTCCTACCTCATATCCGACACTGTTGCAAACGAATCCAAACTGTTTAAACAACATCGGGAACATAGTGACCAAACCTCCCGCCAAACACCTCTATTTGTGCACAGAGGGATATATGTCTCCGAGTGTAACAGACGTACGAGATTGTACCAATTTTTAAGATTGCAACCACAAATGCGGGCGATACTACGCGTCGGGTCGCAACGTCCACCTCTAGACTATCTGTATACGAGAGTTCACTGGAGTTCACCTGCTGGACGTTGTCAACCGCATGATACGGTATGTCGGTAAATTATCACCGTGGTTCCTTCCTCAACGATGTCAGGATAATTCCTGGGAATAAGCTGACCACTCTACCAACGGGCGTCTTCGACAACCAGGGGGCCCTTCAAGACTTGTGAGTGTAGTCTATGGCGATTCTTTCGTACGAATGACTGCGAGTACCTGTACGCCAAAATCTTGTTTCTGGATTGCTTTTGAAGTTTGACGTTTTGCCGGCTCGTGCGGTCAGCAGAGTTGGTACATCTGCGTATACCATTCGGCCCAAGGCCAAGTCTTCAAGTTGAGGTTGTCGTGAGGGCGTGCGTGGCCTTGGTAACGAACGAATGACTTTATGATGTATCACATGGTGTATTGGAACGATACAGATTGAAGAGCCCCGTTCATGGGAAACATATTTGCGGAAACGTGCCACCTCTATCGTAGCACGCGCCAGATACGGTTGAGGAACTCCGTTCAAGCGCTCCTCCGTCGTCGCTGCTAGCTGCGTCCTCAGCGAGAAATCAATTGAACGAGCGTGGCCGATGCACAAGGTCCGTCAAGTGGCTGATGTTGCAAGGTCGACAAATAATCCGTTTTAAAATAAAGCGCGGGAAAACCGTAGCTGTATCGGTTATCGTGACTGTTCCTACGATAGGGAAGCCACCTGTACTTCTACCGCGGTTTTTTTGCCACAGGCGCAAAGTCACTCAGTTTCTCTCTCATAATATCGTTTTTCGACGTGGCCGAGCGGCAACACCCGTCCCGAGGGGATAACTACTACGGAGTCTTTAAGCACACCATGTAAACGTTGAGATATCTAAAGCGTTGGGTGCGAGCCTCCCTTTCGATGGTCTCTGATCGCATGAAGTATCAGGACCGAAGGGTGTCCCCCGTACCGTAGCAACGGTCCCGTAACAGTCGACACCTTTCGCAGTCATTCGCAGTTTACAGTAGATGACACTAGTAAACCCGTACCGTAATGATGTTGGTCGAAGGGCATCTTCGTTACTACCTTCGGTCGCCAGAGCCCGTGTATGTGAGGTGTACAGCGTCACCGGTGTTGACCCTCGCTGAACTTGATTTTTCGCATCCACTTTCCACCGTGTCGACCACTCCACCAATTGACACGAAGGGGTCGAGATGTGACATTCAAATGAGGCCAGATGTACACCGTCGCACGCCCAGGGTCGTGTACACTCGGTCATACGAAGATCCCGCATGCAAAGTGTGTACCAAGAACCAGCTGGTGGGGCCTGTTTTTTGGCTTCTTCCCCAGTGCCTCGTGCAAAAGCTAATGACAACTGCTACGACAGGCGGGACTCTTAACTGAGAAACTTACCAGCATCGTTCGACTACATAATGTGTCCATCATCGTTCTCTAAGGCCGTAAAATATTAGTAGCTTATTGGAATTCAGGGGGGGGGGTGGTACAGAGGTCATTTGGCAAGGATGAAACGGTCGGTGCAACCCTAAAGTAAAATGGACTTATCGTCGTCGATTGCGCTCAAATGACCAGTTCGTTGAAAAGACCGCCCAACACAATCAAGGGTTGTACCAGCCCGAACAAATGATTGGCCGGTTTTCATTTTGACTCCCTCGCGGGGAAATGCGAGTTACGTCTGTACTGAGCTTAATACTGAAAAATACGAGTTCGAAATTTAGATTGAGTGTTAGGTTAGTGGAGAGCAGAGCGAACCCGGCGCGGCACTCACGATCCAGAAAGTGACGATCGGAAAGACTTTCAGCCGAAACATTCGTGCTGGCAGCTCCGACATTCCGTGCAAAGGTAAACGATGTAAAGGTTGTCGTCTTCATTTATCAGGTCTTGTTTCGTGGTTTTCGAGCTTTTTAGCTTATCTCAGACACAGCGACAAGAACAAAACGATATTTTTTCAAAGCTTGGCGAAGATATTGATCAGAACCCACCAATAGTTCCTATTTTTGTTGTCAGAATGTATCATGTTTCCTAAGATAACATCCATGGGAGATTGACAGCAAGTATCACGTTTGGTCTGTCATATATACCAAGTCCAAGGTTACCACTTCGAAGGCGGGCGAGACTACGCGTACGTACGTACGCAACAACATCCATCTCTAGATATTATATATCCTTCGTACGAAAGTTCACGTGAGTTCATCTCCCAGAGTTTGTCAACATGATGATACGGCACGTTGGTATACCCTCACCTCGGTGCATTGTTTAACGTGTACAGGGTTCTTTCGTCGAATGAACTGACGACGCTGCCAGCAGGCATCTTCGACAACCTGACGGGCCTTCTTTTAATGTGAGTTGTGTCTATAAGCGGTTCATTCATACGCACGATTACGAGTGCCTGTACACCGTGTTTTTTTGTTGTTGTTTGGCTTTCCACGTGTTGCTGTCTCGTGGTATCAGTGGACTCCGCCGTCCATATGTATGTGTGTGTGTCATTCGGTCCAGGGCCCATTCGTCATGTTGAGACTTTCGTGAGGGCATGTCCATGGTAACGAACGAATGGCCTCTTGATGACTCGCGTGGTATTGGAACGATACGGGTTGAAGCGCCCCGTCAGTGAGAGACGTATTTGCCGAAACGTGCCACCTCTATCGTAGCACGCGCCAGATATGGTTGAGAGCTTGGTTCCATCGCTCCTCGGTCGTTATTGTTAGATGTGTCCACAGCGAGAAACACCTTCAACGAGTGTGGCCGATACACCATGTGGTCCGTGCAGTGACTGATGTTGCAATGTCGACAGGTCCGTTTCGACATCAAGCGTGGGGAAACCGCAGCCGTATCGGTTATCCAGACTGGCCCTACGGCAGGGAAGCCAGCTATATTCTTACTGCCGCCTTGAGACCTCACGCGCAGGTCACTCAATGCCTCTCTCATATGATCTTTTTTCGATGTGGCCGAGCGGCAGCACCAGTCCCGAGGGGATAAAATATCACGGAGTTCTAAAGCACAACAAGTAAACCTAAAGGCATCTGAAGCGTTGGGTACGAGCCTCTCTTTCGATGGTCTCTGATGGGATGAAGTATGAGGACCGAGGTGTGTCCCCCGTACCGTAGCAACGGTCCCGTAATGGTCAACGCAGTTTTGTGGTCATCAAAACGTTTGATAAGAGGACACTGGTGAACTGGTACCGTATTGGTGTGTAACCAAGGGGATCTTTGCAACTATGTTCGGGCGCCATAGCCCGTCAGTTTGAGGTGTACAGCGTCGCTAGTGTTCACCATCGCTCGAGGCCACACAGACGTCCCGGCCTTACGCTATGTGGGTGCTAACAAATGCATGTGGAAACATTGCACTATGTACTGTAGGACAGCATTAGACGTACCAACAAAAGGTTTTTCAACATCTTGTGGTGTATGCTAGATAGTGCAGTGTCTCCACAGCGAGGTTTGTACGACCACAGTCTGCAGTGGAAGGGGTCCCGGCCACCTGTGGAGTGTGTGTATCCCCGGTTTGAAGTTGTTCACCACTCCACCATTTGAAACAAACCGGAGGAGATGTGATATTCATATGTGTGGCCCAGTGTACACCCTCGTACGCCAGGAAACCTATAAGCCCGGCCATCGGAGAGCCCGCACACGAAACTCTGTATGGAGCAATCAACAGCGGGTGGGTCTTGTTTTCGTCGTTTGCCCCACTGCCTCGTTGAGAAGCCAATGGCCACTGCTACGATAGGTATGGCCAAACATGTTATTGCTGTCGGGACTCTCAACCGAGGAACTATCCAACATCGTTCGACAACGTAATTGGTGAATTGGTTACAGTAAAATCGCCAAAGAGCGGTACCCCATTTGAATGCACGGCAGGTTGGTATAGTGGCCCTTCAGCAAGGACGCTCTGCAACATTCGATGCCCCCCTACAGTAGCTTGGAATTATGGTTGTTGATGACTTTCAAAAAGGTGTTCGTTTAAATGACCCCGAGGGATTCCAACAACTTACCAGCCAGGCCAAACTCCGACAAACGGCCGTTACACCTATAGTTTTATCGTATATCGTGCGCAGGTCTGCTTAACATTTTGTGTTGCTGAAACCGTCCACGCGATAGCTGCTACCGGCTATGAGACATATCAGATTT
Source organism: Costaria costata (assembly GCA_036873775.1). Classification (NCBI taxonomy): domain Eukaryota; class Phaeophyceae; order Laminariales; family Agaraceae; genus Costaria; species Costaria costata. The sequence goes on from JAYJME010001178.1 coordinate 13,522, forward strand.
TAGGAGATTCTATTCATTGGCCAGGGTGCCCGTGGACGCGTTCGTGTACCGGCTCTGACCACCTTGCGAATGCCCCGGACGCCATTCTCTGTCGTGGACCTCTGCCTGCATGAAACGAGCGGCCACAGTTAGGGTGCTGCCGGCGATAACTGCCTGCGGTACCGACCATATTGTTCCCTCAATTTAGGTCTTGAATTTCCTATAGCCGCCCTACAAATAGGACATTAGCTCCGATTGGTGTTATAGCATGAGGTGTCTACACGGTAGGGGTGAAAGCTGGACTGACGTTCAGTTCAAGAGAAGAACCTGGAGTAAGTAGTGGCCATCTCATTCGATGGGAAAGTACCGGTACAGCAAGCCCGATATCAAATTTATGTAGTTACGAGTCACCAAACCGTTTCGGTGAGTGGTAAGAGGGTAAGAGTACGGCTAGAGTGGACAGTGTTGGGCCAAGTCTTTTCCCGAGGTTGTGCTCTGGAGGAAGGAGATGGTGGGGCTGTCGGCCTAGTGCGTGACATAATTTTATCAACCAACGTTGTAAGGGGTAGCGGTTCGTGCCCCACAAATGGCGTGGTGTACAAGAGGTCAACGCGAGAGCTGACACCCTTGGTGTTGCTAGCATATAGAAAGCCGACGGTGTATTTCATTGGTGAAGTCGTCCTTTAAACCCTGTTGCATTATATCACATTCGGGGGAGCCACCGCTCTGTATCGTCCGTCATGAGGTCATACTCGATTTATACAACTCGTAGCGCACGCGAGCGCAGGAGTATGACACACAGACAGGGGGCGCACGACCGAAACCCAAGCACCTACACCTCACGACCATTTGTTCCATTTTAGACAGCGCACGCGCGGGGGGGCTGGTGTACTCATATCATGCATGCCCGTAGTCGTGGGGGAGGGGGTCGCTTAAAAATCCTACTACAGATTCGTTGCACGTTTCTTCGATCGTTTGCAGGCAGAAATTAATTGCAACCGTTACCTCCTCCTTTTGTGTCACCTGCCGACCTTTCCCAAAACCGACGAACCAGTCTGCAATGTAGACGCGGGGGGTACGACAAGAGTAGCGGTGTTTCGCCATTTTAGTATCAACAAACGCGTTTCTATGACTGAGGAGCCAACCAGTTCAGGTAGTCTTTGTTACAATATTTTTCGTCGTAAACGCAGACGCGTGCTACGGTAGAGGTTGCACTTTTTGGCATTTTTTGTTTCTGAATACCGGGACTCCTTAACCCAAAATCGTCCGAATGTCAATCGTTTTAGCAATGTTGTTTGTTTAAATACCTAGTCCATGGGTTTGCTTATCGGTCTGCCGTTCCGGTTTTACTCAACAACAGTGTTTTGGTGTGATATGGAGCTCCTAAAGTGAAACGCCTCCAAACAAAAGAATGGAACAACACCTCTATCGTAGCATGGGTCCGCAGGCAATGAGGATGTTTATTCTTTTCCCACAGCCACGTGGTGTGGGGTCCTCGGATGGAAACCTCCGGAATTATCGTTGTATCCGGTAGCATACGTCTACAGTGGGAATTGATATATCAGTTTTCATGTACAAATTGGTGTCTCTCCACACATACGTGTGTCACTCCAGCCATCACACTCCGTTCCGGAGGCTGGCCAGCGCTGCCGCCCGTCGTCTAGCCTCGGGTGTTGACCATAACATGTACATGTTGTCAATGTTCAGTCTGTTACCTAGACACGGAACTAACACACTCCCCACCGTTGCTGTGTGTGCAAACCATTTTCTGCTCATTCAGGGTTCTGACGTCTAATCCGGGCCTACAATGTATTCCCATAACGTGAGTAGCCTGTGTTGCCGGCGTCTTGTTAATGTGTAGCCGCGCGTGAGCGACCTATCCCTGCGTCTCGGTGTTAAGGCCGGAATGCCTAACAGCCAGTCAGTGTGACACAGAGTGGGTTTCCTCGGCTATTCTTGGCACGATGGGGGTTTTCTGCATCCTTACAATGTTTGTTTCTGTACTCAATCGCAAACATATGAGGCGTAGACCTTTGAATACCACGCTGCTTTGGATTTACTGGGTGACGATGGGGCTTTTTCTCTCTCATTTCCTAACTGTCGCTTGCCCGATTGCGTACATATAGGGGACATAGACTTGTCAACACTACCCTGCTTAAGACTGGTACCCTTTCGGCGTGTGTATTATTACGGGGGGCCATAGTTAATAGGACCTACTGTAGACACAATAGGACCTACTGTAGACACCAAAACCTATACATGTCCCTATTGTTGCTGACACTATTTGGTCCATAGCTAATAGGACCTACTGTAGACACAATAGAACCTACTGTAGACACCAAAACCTATATATTTCCATATTTTTGCTAACAATATTTGGTCCTATTTACTATGGTCCCCCGTAATAGTTGCCTTTTTTCTCGTATCGTATGTGCAATATTATATTATCGTCTTCGATTTTCCCAAACCAAAAAACACGCCGTCGAGTCATATAATATCGTCGTTCATTTTTCCCTAACCAAAAACGCCATCGAGTGGAAACCTGTGCTTTTTCCCCCAGTTACCTTGCTTCTCGCATCGTGTCGTCTGTGTCTTTGTTTTGTCCCAAACAAAAACGCCATCGATTGAAAACCTTTTTTTTCTCGCGTTGCCCTTTTTTCTAGCATCGTCGTCGTCGGAAAGATGTCTTTGTTTTGTGAACAACGTTACTAAAACGCCGTATATTGGAAACCTCAGGCCCACCCATCCCACACCTTTTTTGTTTTGTTCGTGCTTTGCTTAGTTCAAAAAAACAAAAACACGCCATCTGTTGGAAACCTCAGGCCCGTCCATCCCACGCCTGTTTTTTTGCTACGTGTTTTGCTTACAATTAATAATAGATCAAAATAAAAACTCGTCATCCATCTGTGTTTTGGTTAGTTAGAAAACAAAAACACGCCATCTGTTGGAAACCTCACGCCCATTATATACATCCCACGCTTTTTTTTGTGTGTGTGTTTTTGTGTGTTTTTTGTGTTTTTATATTTTTGCTCCTTGCAGCATGCAGACGCGCTGCTGTCGGCTCAGGAAGCTCAGGGGCCGAGACACGGAATCCGGGTCTTCAAGGATGCCAGGTGGGAGTACGGAATACGGACTATTACGTATAGACTCCTCTTTCTTTTTTTTTTTTCACGTGTTGGTTTGACTTTTTGTTGCCATATTTTCTTTCTTTTTCAGCCAATCAATAAGGATTTTTCTTTTATTTTCACTCGTTGCTTTCGTTTTTTATTTTAAAATCGTTTTTTTTTTTGTTTCGCCTTCTTTTTGAGCCAAGGAAGGGCGAAGACACGTACTACGTGCTGATGCTGAGCATTGCGTATCATTCCGTGGTACGTACATATAAAATATGCGATTCAACAGGGTTTCCATTGTATACATGGAGGTGTTTCCGTACAGGGGACAGGGGACGCTACATCATTTTCTGTTACCGCAAAACATGTTGTAACATATATATATACACATATAATGAGATATGATGTATGCTAGCTGTGCTACTGCTGCAGGTTCGCGCTGGATCACTCAATCACTCACAGTTTGTTCGTATTGTATGAATTTCTAATAATATATTAGCTCACGCTTGCGCCCGCTCAGAGATGTTTCTGAGCAGCAGGAGGGCAAACAATCCCACCGATGAAATCCATAATAAACGCCTCCTCAACGATAGAGGGGAACCGGGGATGCCATGACACACTACAGAAGTAGTTGGTTACCTTTGGGTTACCGTGATACCCGTAACGTAACATACATCCCTTCGCTCTTTTGCTCTTTTTGCGCTATTATTTTGTGTTCCCACCTGCAACTCCAGGTAATCACCTTTGTGTTACCTCTACATATTTTTTTCACGTGTTATGTATACGGCCCTTCCGTTTTGGCGCTGTTTCTTCGTGTTTCTTGTTTTTGTATCTCTGCTCTTTTTTTGCTCTGGGGGGGGGGGGGGGGGGGGGGGGGGGGGGGGGGGGGGGGGGGGGGGGGGGGGGGGGGGGGGGGGGGGGGGG
>JAYJME010001179.1:0-17533 GCA_036873775.1 Costaria costata
CCACAGCGATAACATTTACCCTTCATAATGTTCTCGATTTCCTTTCTTCTGATTGGATCATCGTTGGGGTTTGTTTTCCTTTGTCCTTGTCCCGTCTTGGGTCTGGCACCATTGTTGCTCTGGATTGGGGCTGCGTTGACTTTCACTGTGTGTCCGCGTTCTGCAAATGTTTTGCGTTCGAAGGCCTCTCCCAGCTTGATGATGTCCTCTAGCTTGGGTGCTTCTAGCTTTTGCAATTCCCCTCTCAGCTCATCATTTTTGCATCCTACGATGCCCATGACTACGATCAAGTCGTGTGCAGATGCGTTGGCTAAGTCGGCTTCCACGGCCATGTTTCTTAGCTTGTCTACGTATGCGGTAAACTGTTGGCTTCCTTGTGACTGCATGAAGAAATCCTTTCGTCTGTTTGTGACGGGGAATCTTCTGTGGAATTCTTCTTCGAGGAAGTCAATACAAGATTTAATGTTGTGGTTTCCCAGGACTGGAAATATAGGTGTAGTGTTGTCGATGAGGGCGAGAAGGCGTTCGCCGAGTTCAGCATCTAGGCACTTGAGTAGGTAGTGTTGTTGTCCTTCGAGGGATGCTTTGTCCATGTAGGACTCTTTGTAATACACCTTAAAGTCCCTGAGAAATTTGCGGAACTCTATTGGTGTTGTTTCTTTGCTTATGATGTCGGGGCATAGTTCTTTCTTGATTTTGGGTTCTCGAGTGGTTGTGTCTGCTGCGGCCGCTGCGTTGCCTGCCCGTTTGTATTGGGTCAGCTTCTGTAGAACTTTGCCCATTTTGTCCGAGAGCTCCACATATTCTTTCAGTTGGACCTCCACGCTTGCCATTACCTTTTCGTAAAGTTTTGCGTCTGTGGCGATGAGAAGTTGTGTGCCGACTTCGATGTCTCGGCCTTTTCTTTCGTACTTCGCCCATTCAATTTTGAGGTATGCTGCTGCTTCTACGGTTGGGTTGAGTGACAGCATTGCGATTCTTCCCTCCACTGATTTTCGGTACTGTGTCCTCCATCTCATGTGGGCTGTAATGCTGTTGTCCAGGTCTTGTGCCGTTTTGCAGTTGTCGTAGGTTGCCGTGATTTGCTCTGTCGATCTGAGGTCCGGTGCTGTGTCCATGATTGGAACTCTGTGTTTTTACTTTGCTTCGATTTAAGCAGGTACTTTTAGTCAATAGTTATTTTCGAAAAATAAAATAAAATGGCTTAAATGCCGGATGCGCCATGTAAGTATGCGACTTATACTTGCAATTGTGTTTGAATAACTGACTCTCTCTTTATTCATTGATCGTTTATAAAGCAGTTGTACAAGGACAATTGGCACATTCATGCATATAGTATTCTGATGCGTCAGACGGCATTGTGTTGTCTACGACAATGAACTGTCTGTGACATTGACTCGTCTTCATTGAATGACGGGATATATTACAGTTACCCACGTGATACTCTAAAAAAACTTCATCAATTGTGATATACAATTAAACTCTTATCATGTCCGGACTACGCCCCCCTAAAAAAACTTATCGTTGCAAGATTTGTGGATATAGTGGTAAAACTTTAACAAGTGTCAAAAAGCATTATGTCAGTGAACATTGGAAAGACGATAAATGTGATATATGTTCAAAACATTTTTTACACGCTGCTAATCATGCCGTAAGGCAACATATTTCTTTCTCTTATAAATGTAAAATATGTACAGACCGTTTTCAGAATGAGGAAGATTTGAAATCACATTATATATCCGCTCATCCCACCCCTTTTAATAATCTTTTTAAAGAAACTGAATCAGCTTTTAATAGGAGAATAACTACTTTCGCGCACGAGTTTGATTATCTAGAAATTAAGAATCTTAATACTACAGATTTGAGAATACGTTCTTCAGTTGTGAACCTCATTAAACACCAGTTAGCGGTCAAAAAAATGTTACGTTTTTCTTTAATATACGTAGGACAATATGTTAAGTATGACGAATTGGGAGGTATTGGGGAAGAATTAACTTTTTATTTACGATCATCTTCAAAAATTGTTTTATTATCTGACCAGACAAAAATCCCAACTAAAGTTCGGCAAAGTATGCATGATATTGAAGAACGGCATGAATCCTTTTTAGGAACAGGTTCTGGCTGGGTTTTAAATCAAATATTGGGGGCAAATGTTGAAATTGGTAAATTGTCTTTAGCTGGAGGGTGTAGTGATATCAAATATGATGTTAGACCTGTTAAAAAAAAATATTTGATTGATGTGCAGACTATTGGTAATGAATGTTTTTTTAATAGTGTTGCTCTTGCTTTTTTTTCAAGAGAAACTCTGAAATTAGATCCCATTAAACTCGGACTTTTAGCTAGAGAATATACTAGACAACATTTTAATACTTCTAAAATGAAATTACCTCTAAATTTAAAACATATAAGAAAATTTGAACTAAAAAATAGAAGACTTAATCTGCGGATTAACGTTTTTACAATTTTAGAAGGTGTATTGCTTCCAGTTCATAAGAGTTTAGCTAAAAAAGGGAATAAAGTAGTTAATATATTTCTTCAACAAAAACGTAATGGCACAAAACATCATTATATTTATATATCAAATTTAAATAAATTTTTGAGAACAGCAGATGCAAAAAACTACCACTGTCCATTATGTTTGAATTCTTTTGCAAGTAGAGAATCGGTAGATAATCATTATGAGGTATGTCAGAAAGAAGATCCTGTTCGAATAGAATATCCGGAACCAAATTCTAAGGTGCGATTTATCCATCATGAGAAGCAGGTATATCAACCTATCTTTGGTTCGTGCGATTTTGAGGCTTCATTGATACCTATAACGAGACAAGAAAATGCATTACGTTATAATTGTAAAAATTGTGAAAATGAGGGGGATGTTAAATTTTGTACACATAATACAACCTCCCTACATCATCAAGTGCCCACAACATACTCAATTGCATTAGTAGATTTGGATGGGGTTTTAATTTTTGAACGAACTGAGTCTGATTATGACAATGTTATGGAAAAGTTTTTTAATACATTAGAGTATATTGAAACTGCTTATATTCCTCTTTTACAAAATTATAAAAAAAAAACTGACTATACATATTTAGAAAATGCCTCTTTTCAAGCTAGTAGAGTTTGTTATTTATGTAAATATGCTTTTAATGAAAACTATACAGGTCTTCGCAAAGTTCGTGACCATTGTCATTATAGTAATAAATATTTGGGGGCTGCACATAAATCATGTAATTGGAAACGAACAGCAGATCGAAAAATTCCTATATTCATTCATAACTTAAAAAATTATGATTCTCAGTTTATTTTACAAGGGTTAAAGTATGGGAAAGGTAAAGATGTTTCTGGCATACCTTTTAATATGGAAAAGTTTAGGACTATAAATGTAGGAAAAATTTTATTCGTAGATTCATTCCAAATTTTACCCTCATCTCTTGATTCTCTAGTAAATGATTTGCGTAATTCAAAGCACACATTTCCAATTTTAGATCAAATTTCTCAATTTAAACAAAAATTTAAAAATATGCTTTTAAGGAAAGGCGTATATCCGTATGAATGGGCTGAATCAATTGAAAAGTTGGAGGAGTGTACTGTTTTTCCAGCACACTCCGCTTTTTTTAGTTCCCTGTCTCAAAAAAATATTAGTCTTGACGATTATGAACATGGATGTCATATGTTTCAAAAATTTCAATGTAACAATATGTTAGATTATTGTCACTTATATTGTCGTCTTGATACTATTTTACTTATTGAAGTTATGGTTCAATTTCGAAAAGATATTTTTTCTAATTTTAATTTAGATTGTACAAAATATATCTCAACACCTCAATTAAGTTTCGATTGTATGTTGAAGACATTAGCATACCCTATTGAACTTATGGTAGATCCGGAAATGATTCAAATGATAATACAAAATATTAGGGGAGGGCAAGCATGTATTGTAAATAGACATGTACAGCTAGACACATTTTTTGAAACACAAGTAGGGGAACATGTCGATGATAAAATACAAGAGCAATTGTTATATATTGATGCAAATAATCTGTACAGTGTTGCTCAATCTGCACCTATGCCGGTGGGTAATTATGCGTGGTGTACAACTGAAGAATTAGCTCATATTCGTGATTATATTTCAACGATACCATTTGATTATAATCAAGGTTTTATTCTCGAAGTGGATCTGGTTATACCTCCTCATAAACATAAAGATTTAGAATCTCTCCCTTTATTACCTTACCAAAAAGATATTAACTATGAGCAGTTATCACCTTATTGTCAACATAGTTTGAATGTACTTCATACAGAACAAAAGGCAAAACTTTATACTTCAAAAAAATTAGTAGCTGATGTCACTAACAAAAATAAATATGTTCTTCATTACAGAACCTTGCAAACTTGCCTTGCACAAGGTGTCATTTTAACTAAAATTCATAGAGCCATTAAATTCACACAAAAAGCATATTTAAAAGATTTTATAGATAAATGTACTGAAAAACGGAAAAATGCTACATCCAAGTTTGAGAAAATGTTATATAAACTTGTTATGAATGCAACTTATGGTAAATTTATACAAAATAATCGAAATCATTTAGAAGTTAAAGTGTGCACAAATTCAAGTTTATTTTCTAAATATTATAACTCTCCTTTATATAAAGGACACCGTATTTTAAATGAAAAAGTTGTGTGTATTTTTTTAACAAAAGGTATTGTAAAATTAGATCGTTTGTATGCCACTGGATTTTCAATATTAGAAATATCAAAAAATCATATGTACAATTCGTGGTATAATTTTATACAACCATCTCTTGGAAAAGATAATGTGTCAGTCGTATTAACAGATACAGACTCATTACTCATTAGAGTTACAGGGAAGAGTAGAAATCAAATGTTTGATGAACTTGCTGCGTGTATGGATTTTTCAAATTACCCCCTAACACACCCAAGATATTCAGATAAATTTAAAGCTATTCCCGGATACTTTAAAGACGAATCTGAGGGTAATTACATGGTTGAGGTGATAGGTTTAAGAGCAAAATGTTATATTACCCATGTTATAAATCAAGAACAATCTGAACAAAAAGAACACATTGTGTGTAAAGGGGTTACAAGAGCTGCCCGTGAAAAATTAACTCTTAATGTATTCAGAGATGTCGTTAAAAATATTCAAACCGTTCATGCGGACATGTATGTCATTCGATCTAAAAAAAATCAACTATATACCCAACGTCAGAGAAAAGTGGCTTTATCAACAGCGGATGATAAGAGATATGTAAAAGAGTGTGGTATACATACATTACCTTATGGTTCAGTTGAATCAATTGAATGTTTTATTTGCCCCAACTTCTGAATAGTAATATTAATATGTAAGTATTATTACTGTTGTACCCTTTATTTACTCCCTCTTTTAGTTTTTTAATATACGTGCCGATCTCTGCTCGCATACTCCTTTAAGGGGAAGGAAACATCAGGGTTTTTATTCTTACAGCTAATACAACAAAACACCGATTTTAAAACACTGTCATGTTTTAATGAAGACTGCAATCTACGGTTTTCTTCATCCCCCATTTCTTCAATGGAGGAAATAGAAGGAGCATTAATTCTTATTTCCTCCATGGATGACATGGCGTCTACAGGGATCATAATAGCTGGTCCAGTATTTATATTTCTTTCAATAGTGGCATCTGATTGTGTTTGTTCTTGCGTTATTATAGGTTGTTTCTTATAATAACAAATGATAACCACACAAATAAAAACAAAAAATAAAATGAAACAGACCATTAACACTACTACACCTATTGTTAAAAGTAGAAAATACTGTTCATATATGTTAATTTTAAAATGGGTTTTGTGTTGCAATTGTTCCAATTGAAAAGATGTAGAATTTATAAAATTTAGTAATTTTTTTTCAGAATAAATAAGATCGTTGCTTATTTTTTCAAACACAGAAGTGAACCACGAATTGCTATTATTGAGTAATTGCAGTAAATTGGCTTCAGATGTTAATAAAGCAGAAGACAAGGTGTGAAAAGAATCGTTAAATTTCTTTTTATTTGAATTCAATGATGATAGTATACTTAAATGAGAATTAGAATGGTTCAAATTTGTTTTTGAATAAAAATCGAGCATTTTTTGATCTGATATATTAAAAAAATTACTTAATTCATTTTCAAATAAAATTTGTTTTTTTTCATTTTTTTCCGTTAACGTATTGAAATGTGTAAGAATTGCACTCATTTGTTTTTGTACAGTAGATTCTATTTTTAAAAATGAGAGAGCCATATCATCCAATTTTGGAAATAATGAATTAATAAGAAGAGACATATTTGTGCTCTCCTGCTTCCTAAAATTATTAGCAGCTATAAAATGTTCTTCATTTTTTAAAAATGTGCTGTTGTAATGCTGTATTTGCTGTAAAAAAATTAACCTCAGTGCAGTTTCGAAACGTGCTTCATTACTTATCAGAAGCTGAGACATATCCGTGAAACTTGAGATTAAGGCATCGCTAAATAAGTTGAATTGCTGGAAGAATAAAAAAACAAATAAACATATTTGTTATTTACTCAAGAAAGTATATTATGAACTTACCAATTCTTGTTCTCCGAATAGGTTAACCATATTGTTACTCATATTTTTGAGTAAAACAGGAACCAGAGCATTCAATTCCTCAATGGAGGCCAGCAAGATCTGTGTTACATTTTCTTCCGAATTTGTAACATTATTCACTCCTTGTTCAAAAACCTCCCCCATCTGCACAAACGCCTCCTTCATATCGTCCATAGCTGTTTGTATCAGCATATGACGGATAAAAGTCGAACCATTAGCACGTTCGTGCATATCCCCATTTTGAGTAAGTGTGGTCTAAAAAAAACAAATAGCATACAGAATATATATTTTTTAAATATGCATAATACTCTTACATTCAAGCTGGCCTCCATTGAAAATAATTGTTCCTCTTGGATGGAGGAGAATAGTTGCATCAACTCCCCCATTTGAACGGATATCTAAAAAACAGTAAATAAAAACCATTTTTATAACATTACAAAATGAATAAAATATAGAAACTTACATTTTGATTCATCTCTTCTGTTTTTTCAGAAAATAGGGGGATAATTTGATCTACTTCTTTCGAAATGGATAAATATCCGCTCTGCATATTTTCCCGTGTCAATGAGATGTTTGAGGAAATGATGTTTTTTATCTGGAAAAAAAAAGGAGTGGGAGATGTTTTATTGGAGAGTATGTATTAATTATTAGTTAAAACTTACTTGAAATAAATTGTCATTGGTGTTATTGAATTCTGTCCGTATCTTGTTTAACTCCTTTCCAGTCAAAGTCTGAGTATGATGCATCAAACTCGAAAAATTTGCCATGACATCATCCCAAACTTTGCCCATCACTTTCAATTCGTTAAACAAGTCCACTTCTTCGAGTTGGAGAGAAGAATTCAACGTTGACACATCTTCCCCCAATTGATTTATTGCCTCAATCAACTGAATCAATTTTTCATCCGCCTATATATTTGTAACATTTTATTATATATCTTACTTATGTATGGAAAAAACCACTTACCTGTTTAATATTGGAAAGTTGTAATTTCTCTGATGTGTGGACCAGATTTCCCGTATGCCCATTGACTACAGTGATAATTTCGTCTTCCATCTTTTTTTACGATAAAAAATGAAAAAAAATAATTAAAACATTTTTTAATGAAAACAAAAAAAACTGAAACAGGAAATACACCTAGGACACCTCCAACATGTACCAAAATTAGTTGGGTGACTTCCAAGTCAAAAATGTGACGTCGGTCAAATACTTTTTGAAGTCATCCTAGTAGAAAAAAACACGTAAATAATCGAAATAAAAGTAGATCTCACCTTCTTCAATTGTTTAGTTGTCGAATCAATAATGTGGTCCATGTTTTCCATTTTTGCCAAATGTGCAACTAAACGTGTGTTCATATGTTCTCCAAGCTATAAATATACATTAATATTACTAATAATAAATAAAACAAATTTATTATACTCATACCCGTATAAGTTGAGCTGTGCCTTGTGTCTGATTTTCAAACAGTTTCTCAAGTGGTTCTAAATCAGCAAATGGCACTTCAGCAAAATCGGTGTTCCGGAATGTTTTGACTCCGGTAACACTAGATAAGATGATGTAAAATAAGTGAAGGTGATGCATGATGAAGCTTCAATTATAAACTGGTCAAAATAGAGAGATGAAGTGATTAGAAAACTGAATAACTAAGAAATATGCCAATTTTGCAAAAAAAAAATTACTGTCATGAAAAAAATTAAACAAGTATTTAAGACAGACCAATAAGGACTTAAGATTATAAAAAGAAAAAATCATGGCATCTTCTACTTCGTGTAAAGAAGCTTATAACTCTGCTACCGATTTTTTTCAGGAAGAACCTGTTGAAAAGGGTATTGTAGCTCGAAAAAGTTGTCTAACTCGAACTAATGCGCTCGCTAATACGGGACCAATATTCATACATATTCCTCCGGAAGATGCATCATTTATTGACCCAAAAACTTTTCGATTACGTGCAAATTTGCGAGTGAAGAAAAAAAATGGGGCGAATTGGATCAACTTAACTGCAGACGATGTCACAAATGTGGCTCCTGTTAATATGTTTACAAAAGCATTATTTAAAAATATAGAAGTTTTTATACAAGCACAAGCAATAACAAGGATCTCGTCAGAAGCACATCATTATAAATCTTACATAGAAACAATGTGCTCATATGGGCAGGATGCAACAAAAGGATTACTACAAGTATCTTATTATGAGCCGGATATAGCGGGAAGTATGGATATATGTGGAACCAACAATGCTGCCTTTGCTAAAAGGCACGCCTTTATTGCCTTATCCAAAGAAGTTATTGTTGATGAACCTATTCAGACTGAATTATCTACATTACCAAAATTACTTCCTTCACATATTCTAATTGATTTCAAATTTAGTTTAGCTGAAATCAATTCAATTTTACAATCATCAGAAGGTGAATATTTAATTGAATGGAATGAATTTTATTTAACTTATGATCGTGTAACATTAAACAAAAAACTTCTTTACGGATTTGAATCAAGAATGGCTAAACTTGAAAAAGCAATATTCCCAATTACCCGCGGTGTGGTCAGAACTAGACAAGTAACGGCAAATAGTTTAAATTTTTTATGGCCTGATTTATATGTTGGAAAACTTCCTGAAACTATTATTATTGGCATGGTTGATACTAGTGCCTACAATGCGGCTGCAGGAAAAAATCTTTTCAATTTTCAACATTTCAATATGTCAAGTATTTCAGTTAAAAAAAATTCTATATCATTACCCACTATTCCAATTGAAACCAACTTTACAAATAAGGAAATAACACAACTAGCACGTCATTTTTATGATAACATTGGTATCGATATTTCAAATTCACCTTCTCTAATTACACCAACTTTTATGCAAGGAGGAGGATGTTTAATACCTTTTGACTTGACAAATGATAGATGTGCTCAATTTCATAATCATGTAAAAGAAACTGGAGTATTAGAATTGGATATTAAATTTAAAACAGCTTTAACTCAAGGAATAACTATCATAGCTTTATGTTCCTATACTGACACTTTTTATATCACTGGAGGAATTAACAACCGTACGGTCATTGTACCAAGTAATTTAATATAATGGAACCTTTTACCCCCCTTGTTTCAGGTATTAGTAATATATATTTAGAAGAAATATTAAAAAAAAAAATGTTCCCTATTTTAAAGGAGTATATGCAGCAAATAAAATTCCCCCCATTTCAAGATTGGGAAAACTATTTTGTATAATAATTAATACAAGTCCTTCTTCTCAAATGGTGGGCGAACATTGGCTAGTATTAACTGGTTATAATGGAAAACATTACATTATTGATTCATTAGTCACGCCCTTTGAAAATATGATCCCTAAAATGCGTGGTTTTTTTAAAAAAATTAAAGCTATTCCTCTTAGAAAATATGCAATCCAACCATTAACCTCCGTTAATTGCGGTTTTTATTGTATACACGCTATTCTAACTTTTCACTATTCTTTGAAAAAAAATAAAGCTATTAATATACCCCCCTTTAAAAAAAAGAATTGTCATATCAATGATGAGATCTGTGTATCAAATTTAGAAAAAATGATTCAACTTATGAAAAAATAAATCACAATTATAATTGTTATGTTTAAAAAACTTGTTTTTATTTCGTTTTAAAAAAACATTTATCACATATCAGACAGGTGTAGTAGTTTTTTTTCCTTTTTCCTTTGACGCCTGAAGTTCTTTTTTCATTCTTGCAAGTTCGCCCGGATACGCTTTCTCATAGTATGCCATTACAGCGTGCTGCTGTTCAACCACAATAGGGTGATATTCGAGGGCATAATCATAAGTATATGTATCCGCTTCTTTTGTAGCTCTGCGGATATAATTTCTTGCATGGCGAAGAAATTGTTTCTTGGTTTGCTTGGCCCCCTTCCCCCAAGTCTTCTCGATAATTACCATGTAACTATCTTGTTCGTACTGAAAGCCAGGTGTTAATGCCGCATCCGGCACTTTGATTGCGCTGACAGAATCGAACTGAGGGTGTGGCTTGATGACAAAACCTTTTCCAAACGGGTGTTCAACATTGCATTGACGTTTTGCCGGCGGTCCTACATCGGCGAAGATTCTTGCCACATCCATACTAGTCGAAGACAAACTAGCCTCAGAACCTCCTTCTGTCGGTTGCATGCTGAAAACGGGAGGAACTACAACTCTCGGTGTTTTTTCTACCACAGTTGGGCTTCTAGCAGCATGCCTCTTCCTTTTTAGATTTCCTTTGGCCAGCTCCATACACTTGAGAGCCAACCACAAATACTTATCCGCAGTATTAGGTTTTGTATCTAGGTAGTCTTGTAGTATTGTAATCACCCGTTTATCTTCTTTCGTCTCCCCAATTTTGCTTCCGTTATTATCATTTCTAAAGATCGTATAGATCCGTTGTCCTTCCGTTTTTTGTAATTCGGAAGAATCCTTCCCAAAATCAGATTCGATGGAGTCCTTCCAACCTTGGGCATCTTGGAAAGGAGTTGCTTCAACTTCTTCCTCTTCTTCTGGATCATCAATGTCTTCTTCTGCAGAATCGACTGATGACATATCATCATCTTCTTCCTCCTCTTCTTCAACGTAATTTTTTGGTTTTCTTGTTCGTCCCATTGTTGTAATAGGTGAGTTCTTCTTCTTTTGAGTTAACAAAATAAAGTGATAGTAGTTCTCTTAATTCGCCATTATATACTTTGCACAAGCGGCGAAGAGAAGACGACGAAGTACCACATGCGTGAGCAATTTGGGTTAAACTTATATTCTCTGTCCTCGACCTTGTTAAAAAAAAAATGGCGACACCCAAGGCTGATTGAGGTGGACTACATCGTAAAAGATCTTTGTACAAATGTGTGCTCATTTTTCCAATTGTGTCAATCAGTTGAAAACTAGATAGACCTAATTTTTCACAACTACGTGCACACAATTGATTAGGATCTACAGTGATCTCACTTGAATCAGTATAACAACTAATCTCTCCAATAGGAATGAAACACATTTTAGAAATTTCAGATAATGTTCTTCCAGCCCCATGTTTTTTACATGCTAAATAAAGGCAATGCGCAGCAAAAGATGCTTTTTTTTTATCTTGATGAGATGATTGTTTTATTAAATGAATGGCTTCTTCCTCAATAACTTTGACAATATGATTATTAGCACAGATATTTTGTAAAAAATCATGGTCTTCAGTTTTATAATAATTTATTTCATTTATTATCATCGACAACCCAGTTTTACCACATGCCGCACATACAAATAAACCCTCACGATGAGAGACAAGTTCGTAACCTCCACAACAGTTCATAATTGGTCAATTTGAGAAATAAGAATGCAAAGTTTATTTAGATTTGTTTGACTTTTTGAACCAACACAACTCACTACATTATTTGGTGACCAGATAATAGTTCCATCTTTTGTTTTAATAAACATATTAGGAAATCGTTCTCGGTTATATTTAACACTGATAATATCATTTCTATTCTGAAGTTTTTTCTTTTTTTCTAATAAATCAATGTTTCTTTTCAGCACTATGACACACTTGGCAGTTATATTATCAGTGATATAAGAAGTAAAAACATTTATATCATCTCCCAAATTAAGAGAAAAAAGTAAACACTGCAATGCTGAATCTATTACAGTGTCATTATGCACGCCTGTAACATTGATATATCCTTTAAAGAAACAATTAAAAACAAATTTCCCAATTCGTAGAACACAAAAACTGGAAAACTTTTTTTTCATAAATTCAGACTTTCTTAAATTACTGCAATATATTGACAAATATTGCGATTTTATATGACAATGAAATTTAATGTTGCACACTTCCATTGTCTTACACTACTAACAACTATTTAAGATATAAAGTTGTTTTTATTATAATTAAATAAAAAACCAAATATGATTCATTCAGTTCATCAAGGTCGATATCTACAGCGGGGGCGAGGGTTGGGTGGTATTTTTTCGTCCCTATTTAGATATTTAAAACCTCTAATTACCGGTTCTCTACGAGTTGGTCGTAAAGCATTATCAGATCCAAGCATTAAACAAGCGGTGTCAAGTTTAAAAAAATCATCCATCAAGGCGGGAACACGAGCAATTAATAAAGAAATAGCAAAAATTGCACCAATGAAAGTAGTCCCAGCCAAAAGAAAAAAACCTGTATATGCAAGTACGCCTCTCCCCCCTTCAACAGTTAAGAAAAGAATAAACTCTTCATTTAACAAAATAAAAAAAACCAAGAAAATGAAAATGTCAGCTCCGAATATTTTTAATAACATATAAATCATATAAATATATAACAGAATACAGATGAATTTGCATTTTATTATTTCCCCGTTGAACCAAAACCATCTGCCCCTCGAGTAAGCGAAGTTGGATGAGAAGGTGCAGCTGTTAATGTTGATGGGGGTGTAATAGGAGGAGGTATATCAGGTTCTTCGTCTAGGCATGGGTAGGAAATGAGTTCGGGTATTAGCTGAGCAACTCGGTCTCCTGCCTTTAAAAATAAAGGTTCGTTACTGTGGTTGAACAATATAATTGTCACCTAGAAAGAAAAATAAGAAAACAATACTTTGTAAAAATATATAAATAATACTAAAAAATAAGTTACCTCTCCCGTATAAGTGCTGTCAATGACACCCCCACCTACTCCTACCCCCCGAAGAGCAAGACTTGAACGTGGTGCAATGCGTCCATAAGTTCCATGTGGCAATTTAATTGATAGACCCGTGTTCACCACAGACGGGATGCCAGGATAGACTGCCACATCAAACGGTGTAGCCAAGTCATAACCTGCATCCATAAAATACTTCTTGTATGGTGGTATTGCTGCACCATGAAGAAGGCGATATGTCATAAGGGGCATAATAATTTGCCCTGGTCTAACCACAGTTCGATGTTGTCCTTCCATATTAACTGATGCTAATATTTATTATCCTTAACCCTTTATAAAATCAAAGTATTATTTAAGGATGAAACAGTTGTCACAAATCCACTAAAAACAAGATAATGCTTGTTATTAAGTGCCCCCATTTTATAAAATGAGGATTTTAGGTTAATTGATGAAAGTACTGATTATATCAACAAAGTCGCAAAAAACATGGGCCCTTTTTTCGTTTACGTATGAAATGAAGTATATGCGTGCTCATTTTTAAATACACATGCCCCCATTTTTTCCGTAAAGAAATCGAGTTAGAATTGATGATATCATAAATCTATGCTCAAGTGTCTATAAATCGTCCTTTTTTTTTACAATAATTGAGGTTGCCTACTTTGCACTAAAAGCCAATTACTCTCAATATGCCTAGCAATAAAAAAATTGACGTAAAAGAATAGAGCCTATCATTGCAAAAAAATAAGGTGACCTCATTATCAGCACTATGTCAAAACAAGTGTATAAAAAGTGGAACGATGAAAATAATCCTAGCGCTTATTCAGGAGCAGATATTTACAAAAAAGAAAACCCGCATATATCGAAACAATCTTTACTTAATAAATATCTCCCATCGATCCCAACATATCAAAAATATCGTTCCAAGAAACCAGTAAAGGTTTACAACCCTTTTTTTGTATATAAAAAACGTATAGTTATTCAATCTGATTTATTGCATATGTTACACCCGCCAAATATAATAAAGGATAATAACGGATATTCGTATATTTTAGTAGTTCAAGATATTTTTTCAAGAAAAATATGGGTGCGAGCTCTTAAAAATAAACAAGCATCTACAGTATTACCTGCATTTAAAGACATAATTAAATTAATGAAACCTTTTTCCAAAAAAACTCGCCTAGTCATTGACAGAGGTACTGAATATTTAAATGCTCGTGTCAAAGCTATGTTAAATGATGAAAAAATTTCAATTTCACATACTTCAGACGGGCATGCATCTCATGTTGAACGTGCAATTTTATCATTACAACGACTGCTTTATCAGCATATTGAGGCAAAAGGGGGTAAAACGTTAAGTTGGCTTCCATTTCTTCAAAAAGCTGCAGATATTATGAATGGTCGATATCATCGCATCATTAAAATGAGTCCAGACAATGCTGAAATGGCAGAAAATGAAAATAAAGTAAATGAAGCTATGAGTTTATATCGACAAAAAGCGTTTGATCGGGAAAGAAAAAGAAAAGGGAAAAAAATGAAATTTAGAAAAAACGATTTTGTGCGTTTACAACGATGGAAAAATAAATTTGCTAGAGGATATGATAAGAACTTCACAACGGAAGTCTTCAAAATTTCAAAAGTATTAAATCATCTACCAATTACTATGTATACAGTCATAGATGCAGAAAAAAATGAAATAAAGGGGAACTTTTACGCAGAAGAGTTATCCTTGGTTGAAGGATCTATTTTCTTAATAGAAAAAATAATAAAGAAAAAGAAAATCAATAATCAAGAATGGGGATTAATTAAATGGGAAGGATTCCCCCATTCAGAAAATACATGGGAAAAACTTAGTGATATTATTTAAGAAAAAAGCACTTAATCTAATAATAACAGAAATCACAAGATGTATCGGGAAACGGGCGAATTTACGATAACATTGCTATCAAATGCGAGTACTGATATATACCCCTCTAATACTGTTTTTAACTTCACTAATGTTTTGGCACGAACATTAAACTTCCCTCCCTCTGAAAATTGGAGAGTATGTTTACAGTCGATCTCATTAACAACTGCATCAGATAACCCCAAATTTCATGGAAAACAATATATGATAAATAAACGAGCTAGGGCATTTACAAACAGTTTTATGAGAGCAAGAACAAATTTGCAAAACCATCAAACTATTTTAGATGAATCTATGAAACGTTTGCTTGATCAATCCAAAAGTATAATATCGGATAGAGTTGATTTATTTAATAAAACAAATACATTATTTGTAGAGTGTCCTGAAATAATCCCAAAATTTGGAAATAAGCCACACTTATCATCATTCTTTATCCCACCCGAAGAAAAAACTCGAGGTGAATTTATAACATTTGAACCACAAACTGAGGAATACTTTAACTTAGTATCACCGGAAATTACACAATTTAGTATCAATATAAAAAATACAGAAGGAGGAAAAATATATAGATCAGTGGCTCAACCCACAATAGTTGTGCTAAAATTCAAAAAAATGGAACATAAACGAAAATCATATAGCATTAATGTAACAAATGGGGACCAAGATTTAACACATTTTTTTACTGAATTTCCTTCTCTACTAGTACAAGATGGAGAACAAAACCCGTGGGAAATGGCTGTTAATCGTATAAGTTTTATTCCATTATTTAAAAAATATCCAGCAGGAAAGTTTACAATTACAGTTGTAAAAGACGCTTCAGACTTTAAATACCAATTTAGAGTAACTTCATGGGATGAATACCTCGCTAGAAAAATAAAAGGAAGTTGTGTTTTTGAATACGATGACAACCATACTACTACTGCTTTTCTTGAATCTATTGATAAAACCATTCAAAAAGCTGCAAAAGAAATTGGACTTGATGGTAATTTGAAACAAAATAAGAAAGATAATTTATACATATCGATGAGTCCGAAAGTAAACCAAGAACTGGGCAATACCGAAGACGATGATGTATATATAATCATCCTTCCTGAAGAACTTATTTACGTACTTGGTTTTGATAATGATGGTATATTTTTTAAAAATGGTTATGGTGCTATTCCCTCAAAATATAGCAGGGGAACCGTTGCAGAACGTAAAATGAATGAAATTTTTTTAATACCACAAAATTTATTATTATACTGCGATGCAGTAGCGCCCAGCCTTGTTGGTAATATATACGGTCAATATTTGACAAACATACCCATCCCACGAGAAGAACAGAGTATGCTTAATTTACCATATATATTATATGAACCAAAAAATCTTGAATTTCATTCTCTCCAAGGAAGTGATGTAAATAATATTCTATTTCGTTTACTAAAAACAGATGGGAACGCTCCACAATTTTTGATAAAAAACATACAAATTTTTATATCCGTTTTGTTAAGAGAAAAAAATATAAGTGGGAGTAACTGAAAATATAAGCCGCGTCTTTGTTGTCTAATATGATAAGGTTAGGATAGCGCTGTCCACAAAACTTCTACTATAAAGAAGTGCAAACAATTATATTGAACCAGTCTCAAAAAACTCCTACTAGAAAGAAGTACTAAAAAATGGCCCTTCCCCGTGATTTCAACATCCGCCGTTTTCATGATGAAATGAAAACTAACCATCTGGAGACTATGAAAAGAGAATTAATCAATTTTCGAATGAGATATATCATTGAATATTCCAACCTTCAACGAATAAGTAATGAATTAAGACACACCTACATTGACACAAATTGGGAAAAACGAAATAAGATCGTGTAAGTACATTAATTGTTGTAAAAAAATATCTAATACATCAGTTTTTTTTTCCTCTTTTAATATAAGTGACATCATCTACAAAATGCATGATATGGGTATCGCAATTACTGAACACAATCAAAACATCAAAACTTTTTATGGAATTTACTATGCGGGAGAAAACTGCGAGATGGATGTATTATTAAAATGGGCTGCAGACAATCTACCCACTACAAAAAAACGTTTTTTCAAAGAATATAGGCAATTACTTTTAAATGTAAAACTGGCTATAACTGAATATCGGCAAACTAGATATACAACGCAGAATGAACAATATGTCCTACTTTCAAAAATTGGTGTCACGTTCCCAAATATTGATTATGCAGCGTTGCTAAACCCAATTGATGACGAATAAAGTAACATATGTATTGAAAAACAAAAAATACTTATAATGAGTCTTTTTCTTGTCACTAAATAACAATCTAGTTACTAACCATGGAGCGTGCAGAAGGACCAGATCACTCTTTTCTAGAGCTAGTTGAAGAATTGAGAGAAAAAGTGAGCAATGCACAAGAGGCATACGAAGCAG
>JAYJME010001180.1:0-17530 GCA_036873775.1 Costaria costata
TTTGGATAATCAGAATCTCATCGGCGTTCCTGACATAGTCGGAGACATATGTCAGGTTTAGTGTGGGAGAGTGTGGTAGTGGAATTGAGGTTTAGAACGGTCAATTATACCTTGATCCACGTTACGTAACATTTTAGTCCACGTTTCTACCACAGGCGTTTCTGTCGTTTCGACATGTTTTATGGAGGCCGTACTCCCCGGGGTACTACTCCTCATGGCTCTTGAACATTTCCATCTCCCATAAGTCCTCTGTCAGGCACACGTACTCAGATGTACCTCTGTAACAGTCTTGTCCTCTTCTTCTACCTCTCGCATGGACAACGGGTCATCGCTCGCATCGTGATGAGTCATAACATAGAACTCTGTGCTACGTCCTCTGCCACGCACGCCATGATACTCATGGATGGATGCGCTGCCCCGCCTGGGACGTGTGGTGTGGCTATGTGGCTATTTCCATTGTTCAGCTTGTTGTACCGGTCGGTACGAGAACTGAACAGTTAGTAGTGAAGCACGCGCATGGTCCCGAACGAAACAAGATGAAAAGGTGAACCGACGCAGAGCTGGCTAGAGTAAGTCAGGCGATGAAGTATCGAATTGATGAGAGCCATTAACAACGAAGTTATTATGACAGAACCTACAGTAATTCTGTCGCTATGTATCAGATGGAATATCGATTAGATGATTGACGGGGTACACAGAGCCAGCATCGTGTTTCAACTTGAACTAAGAAGGGTAGGGGATTACTGAAACATGAAATTAGTAGTAGACCTTGGTAGACCTCAAAATATAATTATTGAAAACCAGGGGATTTGTGATTTGTGATTTTAATTGCCGGAATAGAGCCCAGTAACCACGTCACTTGGAACAGTAGTTATTCCGTAGTTGCAAGCAAAGCGCCACTAAGCGCGTCCATATAGTGCGCACGCACGATCATTGCGGAGTAGGGGTAGTATGTAGACTGAGAATGCTCTACGGGGTCTCTCTTACTGACTTGTAGATTTTGCTTCGTCCAAATGGTTGCTGTTTATTTTCTGTTTGCTGTTTGGTGGTGGTGGTGTTGTTGACATCACTTTAGCTCAATGCCATAATTTAATCTATGGCCCGGGGTCTTAAGTTGTTTCAGGCTGGCTGACTGCGGTTACTAAGCAGCGATGATACAACGTTGCACCCGCGATCGTGCGAAAATGTCTCGCTCGACATCCCTCCCTTGATTTTGTGTGCCTGTTTATGGGTCAATTCTCATACTGTGTGTGGTGGTGGGCTTCAGTGCCTCCAGTACATAGAGGCTCGCGAATAAGAAAGCACCCAATAAAAATATTATGTTCTCGTTTTGGCGGACGCTAAGAAATGTTTCTTGAAAAATCGTGCTCAGCGGCGAGCACTACGTTAAACCCTGTTCAACAGTCTATGCTCAAGGTTGCTCAAGGCTGATGCCATACTCGTACGTAATAAGGTTTCAAACCTTGCTCAGATCAGTTGTTTTTTGTTGGTATGCCCATACCTACAACAACAACAACAACAACAATAACAACAACAACAACAATAAAAACTGTCCCTCCAGTCGTAAAAAAATAAAAAAGGGGCATTTCGCGTGTGCCACACGTACAGCAGCAGCAAGTACAAGAAGAAATTTGTCTTCTAGGAAACCTGCTCGACGTGGCGTAAAAAAGCGGACGGGATCACAAGCGTCTTCCGCGTCCCCCCGCGAGAAGGAGCGACGAGGGCGGGGGAGCGAAGGGAGATAGGTAATATGTTTGTTTGTGGTTCTGTGGCGTGCTCGTACGAAGCAGTCTCTGCGCGTCTTTAGCCGTTAGCCCCTTTGCAGGGATGCACATTATTTGACTTTTCCGTGGCGCGTGCCGTGGAAATGACCACGACAATCCCCACGGCAAAGACCACGGTAATCCCCACGGCGAGGCCCACGTCCATGCCCACGGCTACGTCCACGGCGAGCCAAGCTCCACGGAGAGGTCCACGATAAGACCCGCGGTGAACCCCATGACGATGTCCGTGGCTAGCCCCGTGGTGATGCTCGTGGCAACGTCCGTGGCGAGGCCCGTACTCGGTGCCCCCCTATGATATGGCTTATTCCGATCGAACTTGGTCCATCGTCCCACCCAAAGTGGGCCCATCCAATTGGTAATAGGATCCCACACACCGAGTGAATGTTATAAACCGTGGAGCGCGTAGCGCGGAACCACCCTATACCTGTCCGGTGCGCGTAGCGCCTCTAGCCGTGGACCTCGCCGTGAACCTCGCCGTGGGCGTACCCATGGGCCTCGCCGTGGACGTGCCCACGGACGTCGCCGTGGAAGTCGCCGTGAGCGTACCCGCCAGCTGGTGTTGCTTGTTGCCGTGGACGTCGCCGTGGACCTCGCCGTTGCCGTGGGTGTATCTGTGGCTGTTCTCGGCTATCCGTGGATACCCGTAGCAACCCGTCGATATCCGTGGCCATTGACGGCTGTTGCCACGGGTTGCCGCGACTACCCACGGCTCACCACGGGCGCAACCGCGGACTGCCGCGGCGGTGGCCGCGGCCTTCCACGAAAAGGTTAAATAATGTACACTGCGACGAGGCACCGCCACCGTCACCACCAGACCCTCTCCATGGTAGCTACCGCTGTTGCATTTTGTGATCTCGTTCTCTCTTGCTCGCTTGATGCGGTGTAATCACAAGGCCGCAAGCAGTCCCACCACGCCATGCTGTTGTCCCGTATTGCCCCGTATTGTTTTTGATTGGCATACATCCCGCCGGTACTATGGGCTGTACTATGGGAACACCCTCAAAAGGAGTTTTTTGTATAATTTTCATTTGTTAAGGAAAAAAGATAGAACGCTGATTGCCCTGTACTATGGGGCTCGAGGTAAACACACATCGCCTGTAATACATAGGCTACAGTACGTTGGCTGTAGTGCGGCGGGGAGTCATTCGCAAGGCTCAATAACCCACAAACCCACAACGTAAGCTTAGTGTAGGGACCGACCAGGGGTTGATACCCGCTCAATGAAAATAAGACATTGAAAGCATGATGAGTGTCGAGGCTGTCTCTATGGCAAGAGATGCACAGGTGGCACTGAAGTGCCTGTAAAAATCACCTGTGAAGAAGAAAACACATCGTTTGGAAAGGCGCTTAGGTGGCCATAAGAAACAAAGAATATAAGCGGGAAGGAGATCGAGGAGAAAGAGGAGAACGTACGAGTGTTTGAGGTCGGCCTTGCCGTGACCTGATCCTCACGGAACAATGCCCGTGCTACGGGCAGATGTATTCTACGGCTGTTGTACTGGTGGACAGTCCGTCAATGTTCCCTGTACCGTTCTATACATCGTCCCCGTAAGGCTTGATGTGTTCCCTGATACCTATTGGGGCAGGTTAGACGCCCTGCATTAATACAACTGTAACGTCCTGATGAAGGCACGGTGCCTATAGGGCATACCAAATAGCGAAGAACGTACTCAAGACCTCCCCGCATGTATCCGAAGTCCAAACGGCATCCAAACTAAGACACTTAGTGTACTCGTGCGTAGTGACGGCACAGTAACTACGTAGATCATAATACATGGATCTCAGACTCCCTATTCAATACTCACGGTAGAGGTATCACTAGAAGGCCCTGATGTTTCAGCCGCTCAGGGCCACTCAGCTGATCGACTATCCTATTTACGTTTAACGATGTTTCGTTACGTAGACGATTTGCACCCCCATGGGATTGGTATGTACTTAGGCTACGTCAAAAAATCGTGTATGTGTTAAATTTTGAGCGAAGCACGGAGCCACTCGTGCTAGTATTATTGTAGTGAAAATGATAGAGCGCCCCTGACACAGTACCAGTCTGAAGTACCGACGGCACCCGACGGCACGCTTTCAATGGATGACTCGCCACAACGTCGGGTTTACTGGACCTTGCTACATCGTTCCATGGCACGATCGCATGTTCAAGGCGTCACCTTCCACCGGTGCACACCCTATGGCCGCGCCAGCACTCCCCTGTTATCAACGGCTTTGTAATCCCCGGCACGTGGTGACAGCGCCGCGATAGGGCCAAACTATGCCAGGTATATGCTTCATAATGACCGCTCCATCTCACGAGCTTGATCCAGATTACAGCTGTTTACCTTTCCGGGGCTTTATATGGGGGAGGGGTCCGTCCAGATGTATAGTCCAACGTTCGAAGTCCGCACACCAACCCGCAAATTCGGTTTTACGTTGGACTGACTGCCAGCAACCGTTTACCTTAGATGCGCCACGCTCCTGCGATACCCCATTCGAACGGCAGGGATTTATGTCGTGGTACCCCCACCTTCCACCCCAATACCTCGATTCATTTGTGAACCACCATATTCATGTTTAGTCGACATCATTGATGGCACGACCTCGATATACCAGGCCTGCTTGGCACGCGTCATACCCTCGCATCCCATAAAGTATCAATCGTATCACACAAGTGTGTCAATGTACACAGCTGCTATCTCGCAAGGGAAGGCAACACACCAGAATACACCGTTCTTCCGCCAAATAATAAATGGGCTCCTTCGGAAGCATCAAAGGGATTGGAAGACAACTCGAACAGGCGACCCCAAACAGAAACTGGCTCTTTCTGTCGTACTGTAGGTGCATCGTCGTCCGGACAAATGCAGACATGTGCAAACTTAGATGCATTCGATTATTCTGGCGTAGAATACGCGTATTATACTTCACAAGCACTCCCAGCCGACATCAGATTAGCAACAAATGGTCCGCGCTATTCAATACCCCCCAAAGAGCTCAGGTAAACTGGTCTATTGAATTGCGCGTCAAAGCCACTGCCGTGTGCACCTTACGTCACCAGCGGTTAGCAACACTGCAACAGAGCTCTGCAGTAGGCGTCGTCCGTTTGCTTATGCTTCTTGACATGTTACACGGGTTCAATGTTTCGACCTGACAGAGGGAGAATCGGCACCGTGTGTGACCTTAGAGCAGTCTCTTCCGTGGCACCACCAACAGCACCAGCAGCAGTGGGTCGGGAATGAAGACGACGTCGGGGTTGTGAGTGCTGTGCTGGCTTGGTCAACGTCTCCAGGGTAAAGGTCTGCATGGCGAGGCCGGCGATTACACCCAAGATCGCAGCGGATGTGTAGAATACAAACGAGTAGTTCACCCACTGGCAGCTGGAAGGAGCAATAGACCATGCAAACGTTGTCGCGTACCCCGCAGGCCCGATGAAACGCCCCAGACTTTCAAACGTATTGTAGAGCCCACCCAGTGCTCCACGCATATGAGGTGGAACGATGCTTGTCGACGCAACTGCGAGAGCGAGGGTATTCTGGGGACGTATGTAGATGGGGGCAAGGGAGAGGTCGCAGGGGGTTACGACTGCATGTAGCGACAATATACAGGTGGGTTGCGGCCGTATGCACGAAAATTGTCGACTCCAACAATTAATGTAGCGCAACAACTTGTTCAATGGAGGTGTGTCCCGCCCAAGAAGCCTCGATGGTTGCGTAAAAGGTTGACATGTTCATCTCGCCACACACAAAAACAACAAGCTCCACGTGTCCTATCTCTAGGTTGACGGCGCTGGTAGCACGTCAACATGCAACGCTGTTTTGACCTGAAACTAAAAATTAGTTTGTAGACTCACCGCCAACGCGCAGGTGTAGACAAGAGTGATGCTCGCAGCCAACGCAAGGAAGAGGCTCGTTTCATTCCAACTGAAGATTTTGGCGCAAGGAACGAAAACGTACGCGGGTACGCTCAAGAAGCCTCCGATTCGCTGCCATCTCGCGATCCCCAATCTTTCGATCAATGGAGGGAGTACGATGAAGTTGACAACCGTCATGGCCACGCCCGACGAAAGAAGAACCTGCGTAAAGATCGATGACAGATACCACGGCCAGACAGAGTCTAGGCTGTTATCATCAGCGACACCAGGGGTACTTTTGACATCTTGTTCAAACCGTTTTTGGGACTGAAGGGACTATTTAGCCGAGGTACTGACTGCCCAATATAGCCGTTGGAACATCATGCTTGGTTTACAACATCATTTGCGATACGCCTCGGCAATGAAATTGAGCGCCTGGCTCGGCTTTGACCTTTTTTCAACTGTCAGTTGCGGGGAGCTGTATGGAGCTCCTCTAGCCAGGAGGACCAGAAGTATATTGGAAACTACGGTACAGTTGTGCTACCCCTATCCATCATATCGTCGTTGTTTGTTGTTAGCCATGGCCGCACGATCGTTACCAAACGTGTTGGAACCAACCTCTACAAAACTATACCTAAGACGTCAAGCTCCTGTTCCAACGGATTACATCAGCAAAGACAATGCTGAGACACGATTTATGGCGTTATGATATCCTTGTCTCGCCGCCATCGAGTTGCCCTGATTATCGTACGCACCACATCCAGAGCACGTGAAGCGGTAGTACAAGAAGGCATGCGTGTCTTTACACGTAGCCGATGGTGGCATGTTCTCATACACCAATGAATTGCCAATAAGTGATCAGACCTTGCAGAAAGTGGAATATCACACCACGGTACGCTGATGCTACCTGTTGTAGATGTGAAGTCAGTTCCGCACCTGGCCGATCTCTATGGTGCCCCAGCCCAACCCTCCAGCATCTGGGGTACTAACCGCCCATAGCGGGTACGCCTCTTCAAAGCCGATCATCACGAACTAGTGTATCAGCGGTACGGCCGACGCAAGGCACGGGGAAGACACAACATAATGGAGACATGGTTAACACTGTTCAAGGTAATTTTCCACCTAACCTTAAAACTAGGTTTGTATGGTTCCACCCTTGTTTGGAGCAGAAACAATTATGTCTCACGCCCAGAACAGCGTACTGAAATTTCACCGACACGCTGTATCTACGAGCGGGTTCAAGAAAAAAAGCAAGAGTCTGCCCGCCACCATTGCTGCATGCAATTTCACCAGAAAGTCACTTATTTGGTATCATACTGACCGCCATGAACAACGGAAAAGAGTGACAAAGAAAGTTTGTTTTGTTGAGGGCCTGGGGCTGGCACTAGGGACGATAACACATCCCGAATAACCACAGGCCTTCGAAAAGGTCAACAGGAGTTAGGGGTTTCAGTGGGAAGAATGCATTTTCTTCCGATTATTGTTTCGAAAGGAGCCGATTCCCAGTATAATGCTCCAAGATATGTCTGTAAAACGTTTCGCACAAATGTTTGATGAATTAGACGCGCAGGACCAGTATCAGTATCAACATCATATCCAACGCCACAAGTCGATCCTACAACTGACACCAAGTGCGTATGGTCAACTACGTACACTTAAACAACACCGCTTAAGGGGCCCCTTGGGTTTAAACAAAAATAGTACTTGCGCCTTTCGAAAAACAAATCTTGACTTTTACAGCAGCTATACAATATCTCGTACAATAACGACATTTTACGACTCCTTACCGGACACAGATTAGCTCTAATACTAGGCCTTAGACCATCTCCCGTCCAGCGTATAGCGTGTTTGTGATATAGTCTCTATGAGGTGTTGGGGCCCTTGGATCAGCAACGGACGGAAGATATTGCTGTGTTTTCATCGCTAAAGGAAATTGTTCATCAGCAATAAGTTTGAGCTACTGCTTTATATATACACTTCTACTGTGGCCGCGTAGGACGCCAAGGACGGTCGCGCTAGACGCCCGGGTAGGTTCGCCTACTAGTGCTCGGCGCTGTCGTTGAAAGTCTGAGTTATTACAGGGAGAAACTACCATTTTTCGAATCGGTGTACTCGTCGCATAGGTATAGGGAGTCGTGATTTTGTAAGAGGTATTCTTCGTGATGAAACCCGCGTCACGTCGGTCCGGCGCCTGACAAAAAAAACGTTTCCGATTACCACCGCTCTCTAAACCTGCCGTGGGGGAAACGGTCTGGGCGTTAAAACTGGAGAAAGGCCGCGTCCGGTACGGAGTAATTAAATGTCGACATTACACCAGAAACAATATTGCAATTGAAAGAAAGAACGGACTTGTTGAATGTAATGCTCTTATGGTTTTTGCCCGAACGGGCCCCTTCAAGGGCAAAAATTTAAATGTCCGGACTGCTTTTTTTAGATATATTACCTGAAGTTTTGCACACGTGTTCACTGAGCCCCGGCCGACGCTTTTATGGACGCTGTTTGTTTGTTCGTTTGTTTGTTTGCGTTTGCCACATATTTTGGATTCCTGGATTATTTAAGGCGAAAACATCAACAAACATATACCGGTAAAGGACAACATATCTGGTCATAGAACAAAACACCGTTTGTTCAAGGGTCGACATGGTGAAACACATGTGCAAAATTGTACCTCCTAACACAGGCGTGGGCGTTCAACGCGGAAACAAATTGGGTATTTTAGCTTGAACCAGCATGCCGGTGAAAACAAAGCCTCGTCGGCCCGACAGATAATCTTACCTGGGATACGCATGCCATGAACAGAAGGGTTTTGACGTTTGGGATGGCCAGTAGGCCGTCGGGACCCCACAGACTAGACGTTTTGGATTCCTGCGCTAGAATCTCGTCATGGCCGCCGTCGGTGTTACCCTCGGTGTTAACCGTGAGGTCGTGTGCATGCCTGAAAAACGACGTGAGCGTGTGTCGTTTTCGTAGAACGGAGATTATGGGCGACGCCAATGTAACTCTGTTATATAAATATATATATGGAACCATTAACGAGTACGTTTCGAAATCGCACTGAGCACCTTGTCCTGCACCCTAACCTTTACTGTTATCATGTAGACGTCAGTACAAGTGCATGCCAGTGAACATCAGATTTGCAGGCTAGTAGCCCTTTTTTGTTGTCGAAGTGGCTGCCTCTATATACATGTACCATACTATCGGCATGATAAGAGACCTTCTTGGACATCGCCGGCCGCCGGCGGGCGAACTGAATCTTCAACAATTTGAGGCGGTCCGGACCTCAGCCAAATTTACGCTCTGGTTTACACTTTCAATTCTACACTGTTACCAGTACGAGCAGTATGATGGCACTCACATACACAACACAGCACCGCCGCAAACATATTCGTCTGGCGTTTGCTTCTCCCTTGAGTTTACATGGACCCGAAATAAAACGTGCAGTTTCACGGGGCTACTAGGTACGCTCCTTGGACAGCGAGTGTATTCTGCAGGTACCGTCGTTGCAGCAAAGCCCAAGCGTGCAGTACACCTAACCCTCGTCAAGCTCAGGGTATAAAACGGCCACGTTTGTGCGGATAGTCGCAACGCTACCATGTCTGGCGGCGTCGGCCTATTTCACGAACAATTGCGGGTGCCATAAAGGGCCTCTCGCACCTTGCCCGTTCACGTTTGGCCCTTTGGTCTTGATAACCCTTTGTCTCCGGAAGGTAGACGATAACAAGGAGTAGAACGAGAATCGAGGAAACCGCTCCCACCAAGTTCGGAAGTAAAAAAGGGTGCCTGGACGTTGTACGCGTTCAGCTCGTCAGAATCGACAGCCCAAATAGAATTATGACATCGAATATTATAGCGTTTGGGATTGAAGGAGCCACAGGCTTCGTACTTACATTTTCTGCTGTAGTCACAAACGTCTGCCGCGAATTCAATACAACAAGTGGATTCACCTTTCCGAGTTGAGTGGTCCTACGACAGAATATAGGAGGGCACTTCCTCATGGACCACAGATGATATGATAAATGCTCCCAGAACCTAGGGTCACCAGTGTGGATGTATGTTTACACGCGGAGAAAAGTTACAGCACTCTGCCAACACTAATGTCGACGTATTTCGACACAATGTCCTGAACCTGTGTTGTACGAAGCTTCTGATAGTGGCACGTTGCCATGATATAACAGCCGAGACAGCGTTTGAAAATACAAACAAATTGACTGACTGCCAGTGGACTTAAAATAGTGTGCTCTGCTCTAGTAGCAAGAAACACCAGGACCATAGAAGCAACACAGTCACAGGACCCAGTAGTATATATGCTGAAGCCAGGCTTTAAGAAATATGTTAGAGAACCTCAACATTTCTATTGTCGATGCTCGAAGTCGGTTACGGTATAAACTGCATTCACCTGCCAAAAACGCCTGCCGCAGAAAACCATCTCGGATAGTGAACTGCCGGCATTGCTAGCAGTCCTCCGACTCCTGTTCCAATGACGAGGCTAATCGCTTTGCACCCTGCCAGTGAGATAGAACACGGTTGGAAACTGGTTTACGGCGCACCTGCCTCATTTAACTCTATGCGTATAGTCGGATTCACGAAAAGGTAGTCCAGGCAGTCTCCACGCGGACTGTGTACTTATCCCTCGACACAATAGTCGTTTACAGAACCAATGAATCTGAAGCAGGCCCGCGATACTGTACAATACAGTACTTGTATTGTACAATAGTGTACTGTACAGTTGTTTACAACGTCCTTACCAGAGAAGAAGGACATTCCCCGCACCACGTGCTCAGGCCCGCATATCTCGCGTAACGTTGTTCTGAGAGCGGGCACGCTGCCATTCACCAATCCCATAACGAATCTGCGCGACCCCCACAGCAAACATTACGGTTTCCACCGGCACACGTGACAGACGTCATGGTCCAAACGTTTCTTCGCCGAATAAACCAGTGCAATGAACAAAAGCTATTATTTATTCTGGCCGGTGGGACTATTCAACCTAAGAACTGCCCTATACCGTTTTTTTCTTGAGGTGAGTATTTGGTTATACCTACAGTAGGCCATGAGAACGTTCATCCGGTTGCCCGTTCATTGTTTTTCAAAATGAGGCTTTGGGGGAGGTAGAGATATCCTCAAGCGCCCATCTTAGAGCTAGCAAACAGGTGCGCTCCTACGGTACAATGTGGCAATATCGAGTGGCATGCTGTAGGATCCCGGTATTCAAGCGGTTCTTGTCGAGCGTGTACTCCATTTCGTACTCAGCTACATATGGCGGGTTGGACGTTTGTCAACTTGGGGGGTACAGTACACACCTCGATGAAATAGCCATTGTTAATGATGTCGATAGCCCGAAGACCAATGAGAGCACCGTGATGGCAAGCAGCCCGATAATTATGACCGGTTTCCTCCCGACGGCATCGGAGACACGGCCCCAGAAGTACCCGCTGAGAAAACGCCCGAACGTGAAAGAACTTGCCATGTAGCCGGCATAGTATCCTGTTTAAACCCATAGAAAACAGAGTTAGGACGGGTCTTTACTGGAATCATCATGGCAACTGTGTTTAGTTCGCCCCAAGCACTCAACATGTTTTCCAACATCTCAATAAATTGGCAGTACACTCACCAGAGCACGTAGGCATTCCTCGTCAAGTGTGTACGTCCTCTGTGTGTTTGCAGTGATTGGGCTGGGGCATACGTATAATGCCGGTCATCCTCATACAACTGCGTTAAATGCCCCGCAATCGGGAGAGAAGGATGTGCCAGGCGGTCTACAAACGTATGCGTTCCTGCAGGAACATACTATGTAGCCCATTGTGACTTACCTCACTCGGCAATGTGTCTGTGCACGAAGTATTTTCTATGTTGCGACACTGCTGTGCCTGTACATCTACTCTTATGGCTTTCACACCTACTTCCCCGGGCACACCTCGGCAAGGTAAAGATATATTGTATATAAGACGTTTCTGCTTTAAAACAATTCACCGAGGGTGTCCTTTGCTACTCCGTACAGGGAAATCCGCCACAGGAGGTACGTCGTCTCGGCAGCCCTCACTCGCCAAAGCATCGTTATACCGTTAGCGTGTCTTAGCTACATCCCCTATGGTACACCAGCTACGAACTACTCAGATTGATTTTGGCCGCTTATGGCCTAGGGTTCATCGTTTCATGACGTACAGAACCCATGACCGATACGCCCATCAAAACCGTGCACCTTCAATCCCACCAACGGTTTTAGGACCATACCAGACAGCAAGACAACATCGTCCGCACCACGGAGCAACAGTATGGAACGAACAGAACATTGTGGGCGGCCAGAACTAGGATACACGTTGTGCTTAGGTCGTCTGGAGCATGTCGGAGCCCTCTGACCCCCCACTCGACCGCTATAAGGGTGTATTGTAGAGCTCCGAGCGCAAGCCGGTGACGTCGTGGCGGTCGCGGAAGATGCGGTAGGAGCGCTGTTTACGACCGATACCACGGTAAGACATGATGAGTGGTATTGAACGACTGAGTTAAAGCGCTCCGGGTGTGAACGAGTGAGGGTAGGGTGTTCGCGGACGCCTCAACAGCTATCTCCCCGAGCCCACGGAACAACTCCCGAGATCAGAAAACGCTGACAAGGTGAAAACGCATCCATGAGATACCTTACGCAGTCAGTACGCGAGTCAGTCTCAGTTTACATACACTAATTACGATAGCGATGCAACATAAAATTGCCACCGACGGTGCTCTGTTGGTTGAATGTTATACATATGAACGTACGTTGTTGCCCCCATGGGACACACGAATACAGTTGCCTTGCGTAGTTATAAAACTGGGCGGCGTTGGCGGTGTCCGGGTTATATGGGCGTACCGGCACAGATTAGTCGTTTTGCACGCCATCATCCGATGAAGATTACGGTATGGGTCAGAGAGAGCGTCGGAGTAGCTAGGAGACGGTGTACCGTAGAGTGGCTACCAGAATGACGGTACAGCGGTACCGTGGCCAATGACCACTGCTGATACAAGGTGCTTCCTGTGGTGGACTTTCCCTTTACCACCAGGTGGCGCAGAACACCAACGTATACCTGTTTCTGGTCTCAATTCTAGAATAATACACATGAGCCCTTCTGGCATAGTTTCCGAATTGTATACTGTTTTATGCAGGGCGAGACCAACCTAGTAAGCCAAATAATGCTGTGAATAAGCTCCACTCATCGCTAAATCAAAGCCGGTAAAAGCTTGGGTGGTACCCCGATTTTTAGCCTGGAGTTGAATTATGCTGCTGAAAAAGGTTCGCAGGTTTGGACGCAACGAGTGGAGGTCGGCTGTCCACGGTACAGCAATCATGCAAACATCGTTCTATGGACTGCAGTCACATACATACATCGATCGTTTTATGCAACACCAATGTAATCATACAAGCACCGTTTCACGGGACTGGAACCACACAAGCATCGTTCCCGGATTATAGGAACTCGTGAGACAAGCGACGCCCCCCTAGTGTTTTATAGGATCAAGAAATTATCCCAGCTTCAACTAAAACGCGGCAAGAAACAACCACGAACAATTGTAGACATGACCACCCCATGATCATCCCGTCGGGTCGGTCCCTCGGGTGGGCAACAACTGAACGCACTAAAATCACTTATCCACCCTGCAGTGAGCACCTAATAAGGCAACGTAGTCGCCAGAGAGCATTGTAGATGCCAGGTGTAAATATAGCTGGTAGCATTGTATTTGATCGACCCGAGAAGCTACCTGGCATGCGCATTCGACACGCAAAATGCCGAAACGTAATACGCAACAAACAGTTTGAGGAGTGCGGAACCCCATGAGGCATTGGCTGAATCAGCTTCACAGGTACGTGGGTACACTACACACTAGGCACTGCTTTGCCGCAGATTATCGAAACTCCACGATAAGCAGCTGAAGCACAGGTTCAAATGGCCGGCCCTTTGCGGACCAGTGTTTACAGTGCAAGTGTAGTGGTACTGCCCTTTAGCTTGATAATCATAGATTTGTGACCCTGATCGGTTGAGGGATCTGTGTCTACGAAAGCGGCTGTTGTCAAGTATACCGAAGCACTCATCGTTCTGCTAGCGGGCCAGATATCTCAGCGCTAGTGCTATACATTTATGGGCCAAGCACGGCACACGTCCAGTATATGATTTACCCACCCGCCGCCTTTGCAACCCCGGCGGTGTAACCAAGTGTGCGTACGTAGACGAGCGGAAGAAGACATTCGGCATCATACCTGCTTCGTTTGTTGTCTCCAAGCCGAGCAGATTCTTGACCATCATTCCGATATAGGGGAAGACGTTGCATAAGGTGTACGCGGTTATCGTCATGGCTAGCATCAGGATGACCACGGCACGAAGAGGGAAGTCACCAGGTCCAGGCTCACTAGCGAGGTGTACCTCATGTTCCGGTTTCTTGCCTAGTGCAGTCTCCTTGCTGGTGTTGCTCTGAAACAAATTTCCATGGGGGTTATACGTCAACCGCAGAGTAGCAAATATTTGCATATATATTTCTTCGCAAGCCTCCCAGGTGTGACAGCATTTTATGAAAACGGTAAAATTATTCACTACGACAACCCGATAATCTTAGCATCTCGGTCGGTCCAAACCAAACCGTCGTACTGGTAGCGTATTGGAGTCCTTCGTTTGAAATATCGTTGGGCATGAAGGTAGGGAAGTCCCAGACTGAAGATTGGTCTATCGTCAATGCTGGTCATTGGAGGTGAGGCGCTGTCAATGGGCTAGGGTTACTACCATATCGCAAGCAAACGCAGATTACCTGTAAAACGCGAATCGCAACCCCCTTCAGATGCTCCTTATTCTCCAACAGAGGCTAGGTTTGTTCGTACACGCAGTGTCGGCCTCCGTTAACGGAGTGTCCAAGTAACAAAACGTGGTTTATTGTACCTATTGAGAATTTGGGATGTCTGCATCGGGGATCGGGGTTCACAGAAAAGTAGAAAAATATGGGGCACGGGGACCCCAAAAACCCAGTTGTTAATTGTAGTATCCGACGAGCGCATGGGCCAGCACTCCCACGCTGATCACGCGCGAGTCAGAGGGAAGCTTTGCTGGAAAAGCAAGCAGACATCAGGTAGTCGCTTGATTGGACAACCAAGCCTGACGTTTGAGCCTTTTATTTCCCACCCGCCCGCCCTTGGGTAATTCTTGAGTTGAGGAGGCGTCGTCAGTCAGACAAACGACGCGTGCTGCTACGATATAGAGGTATTCTTAATAGTAGCCCTTTTTGGCTGAAGTGTTTTCTGAACAACGGAGCTCCTTGACCCAAAATCGTCGGGTTTCTATTCTTTTGTTTTGCAAGAATATTATTCCTTGTGTACCTAGGCTACGGGAAATGGTTCATCGGGTAAAACAAGCTCACAATACTTTCTCAATTTGTCTTTTCTTGTGGCTGGGGTGCACAGAGTCCCCCAAGTAGAGAACCTTAGGAGAAAGAAGGTGCACGCACCCCTATCGTGTCCTGTATGCGTCCAACCTTTACAAAATTGCCCCGAAAGTGCTACATTGTACCCCTATCGCACATATTGTAGCACGCGTCACGAGTTTGCTGCTCATCAACCCTACCGATGTTGAGCAAGGGCCGAACCTAATCACAATCATGCTACTATTGTACTATTAACAGGCGTCACCTCGCTTGCGAGGAGAGATGTCAGCACGCGGCACCACAGGTCGAGAAAACAAATACAACGGAAATTGCAAATACCAGCCAAGCTATATATTGTAGGTAGGGTCCATGGATCTTAAGTTTCGGAAACAGCGACAGAAACAAAACAACCCGGAAGAATATTTTTACTGGTTGGCAATGACGTACTGCTGTACGTTACTGTACTTGCATGAAGTGAACTGTACATCATCATTCTTCTTATCGTGTTTGTCATCCGACAATGTGCAGCACGAGGTATCACTCACAAGCATGATATCATTTACGGACGGCAAACGAAAAAACAATTTACACCGGTAAGCATTTTTTTTGTTCCAACTCGTCCATCGGTCAAGCCAGGGCGGACTGCGCATTTCTGTAGTTGCTGACAAACATTCCCAACGAATTCCACTTTCGCCACAACAACAAGAGCAAGGAACAACCCCCCTCTTCGTATACCCTCCTCAACGAGCATTATTTATTCTACTTACATATACGAAGTATAGTATATCGGTAACACCAGTTTATTATCTTGCCGTAGGATCGACATCTTGTCGAGTTGGCGGACGCTGCTTATTCCTTTTCAGGTACAACCAAAACCTCGGCACGTACTACTGCTTCGAGCTCGACGGTCTATCAGCTACCAGTCAGCGTGAGTCGTGAGCGTTTCGTTGCAGCTACAGCAGTGCATACCGATCACACAGGGATGCAGCCTTATCCGCAACAGGTTATGAGCCTAGACAAAGGTGGAAAATAGAGTCGCAAGTCCATGTCAAGATGGCGCACGACGAGACGAAGGTGCGGAGGCTCATAACCTGTAATTCATCGGCATCCAATAGTTTGGGTACTAATCTAGCTATGTTCAGCGTGGTATGATGTATACGCCGGACTTAGTCGACTTTTTCTACTGCAAACATACTAACTCTCATAATTGTTTGTCCCAGGAATTTGGGGTATACAGGACAGGCGTAAGTTGATTTCTCAAAGGACTATTAATAACTATGGTATAGTGTTTTTAATCTTGTGAATACCTCTATACGGGTTTCGCGCCTTTCCCTTGTTGTCGTTCCAGGCATGGCTTTAGCGTTTTAACACGATTAATGGAGATCTGTGGTCTTTGGGAAACGTCAGAAATCACAGCGAACATTGCACCCTCCCCCTCTTTCACTTATTATCTTCTGCGTGTACCCCGTGCACGATATTTCCCCCACACAAGCCCTGCAGTTTCGGACGATACCCCTCTTCTTGTCGTCTGCCCTCTGTACCGAGCGTGGAACTCGATTGTTTCGTCGAGATCAACCTCCTTTTCAGCAACGAGCGCGTGAGCCCGTTATTGTACAGCATTCGTCGCGCAGCCTGGCATCGCTATATACTTCCTATTGCCTTGTTCTTCTAGAACTTTTCATTGAAACGCATGCAAACATCGAGGGGCCATGGGGCTGCCAGGCTCTCCACCCAACCGTCGCATGTATATTGTCCCGCGTGTAGGTCCCATCATTCGCCGAGATCGTAGATATATAATATTGTTGTACGACTGTGGTCACCCGTAAAGTACAGCTCTAAAGAGACAGTTTTTCGTCCAGTCCACCAATCTATGCTTAGCTCGTGGAAACATTGAAACATTGAATGCGGTCTGCGGTGGTCGTCGGGGGGCATCCTGAGTCTATCCCTCGGACAACATCACCACATAAAATTATTTCATCATAGCCAGGGAGATCACCCATGAATAGCCGGGGAGATGCTTAGCGGTGCTGGCCCTGCGAAAACCACCTGATCCAGATAACCTCGCGTTTAATCATATATTGGTTGGTTTGTCGCCCACTAACGGAATAACACCTGGTACGAATGCCTGGTATTGAAAAAAGGCGTGCACGAGAGGTCGGCAGCTGTTGACCCTGTCCTCGAAATATGTCTCGCAAGAAGTATTATTATAGTCCTCGGTTATCTCGCACCTGCAATATGCATGTGCCAGGTATATATGCTAATGTTACCGTTTTTTGCTACCCTCGCCTTTCCTATTGCGACATACAAACACCGTTCTTCGACGTCAACTAAAGTCCGGAAACAAAGAAGAGACCTAAGAAAAGGGTGCTCACAGGTCAGTATGAGGAAGCACAGGAGGACCTACAGCTTCGTGGTGAGAACATCAACTCGCCGCAACACAAAACATGACGCACCAATGCACTGTCACCTCTGCTTATCACACAATAGAAAACCGATAGTCTATCACAATTTATTGTAGCACTTTCAACTCAAGTTTGCG